>JAASFQ010000050.1:0-61537 GCA_023333845.1 Globisporangium polare | reverse complement strand
CGGGCGAAGCAGGTGTCTATCGCGCGTCCAAACGGATGCCACATAAGCGTTAGAATGGCTGCATCGTGCAGGCTCTTGAACCCTGACCCAGCTCCTTTTACTACGGTTTCCTGTGCTGCGATACGCAGATCATCAAGCTTGTACCCTGGAGCATCCCTGGTTTGCACGTTTGCAAGCAGGTTCCGCTCTTCGGTGGCGCTCGCCATCTTGTCTCATATTTTCGCTATTCTCTTGCTATCAATCATATGCATGGGAAACTGCTCTCGCAGCAAGTTAACGACCTGTGACATATAGCCGACAGCCGTTGCCTTAGCAAGAAGACTCGCGCGTGCGCTCACCTTTGTTTGCAAGAATATAGAAAATGCAGTTAGCAATGAACATCAATTCTGAAGAGGGACAGCACCGCCAGAGGAAAGGGCAACGTTGATGGCCGCAAGCGAGCCTTCGTTCATACCCGCAAGTGCCAGGAACTCGCTCAAGCACTTCATTGCCGCCGATTCCTGGCCTGCTGTCCCTAGCGGGACGTCCAGTCCACGCGCTGCACCTTTCAGAATGACACGTGGGGGGGTCTGAGCGACCGAAATTCCGCTCCCACAACACACTCAAACTTGTGTTGTTGCCCAAAACAAGACGTTGGGCAAAAAGTACTCATACCGACTAATTATGGTCATGACTTGATGTTTGTATGATTTGTTAATGGATAATTGGTCCCAGTTCCCCAAATAATTGGGAGCGAGTTAGGAAAATGTCACGTCTATTTTGATTGAGCAATATTATGAATTTTTCTGTATCGGCTCGTTTCATTGGTGGTTGGCTCGAAAACTGGAGCTACGGAAAGGCTAATCAAAATACCGGCTGGGACTTTTGTATCCTATACTACAATAGTCGACCGCGCTCCAAACGCAGGGCGTTCGAATGGCGCACACAAAAACGCGCGCTAGCATGGATATTCAGAATGAACAATCGAAAAATGGCCCGACTTCTTCGAGCAAAATGGCTCGTCGTCCGAGGTTTCGTCGCACATATTCAATTGAACCGATATCATACGATAGCTGTGCTTTTCCGAGAATTGCCACCTGAAACGGGAAGCTGATGTTGCTCGTCCCTTCAATGCCTTATAATGCATTCTGCCAGCTCACACTAAAAATGGAAAGCTTGTGAATGAATTGAGAAATGAATTGAGCTGCGGGACTCGGTGTCCTTGTCTATTATTTGCGTGAGCCACGCAAGCAGTCAGCGCTCGGGGATATAAACTCCCATACAAAAAGCCCAAGATCACGGAAAAAGCGAAAGCGTGGACGCAGCATATTGAGAGTGAAAGAGAGACATCCAGCCTTCCCTGTCTGCCTGCGTGGACACGAGAGCGCGCATTTCCATAGACAACGAACAGAGAGAGAGAGAGAGAGAGAGTGTGTGTGTGTGTGTGAGGGGTATGGCGTCTCCAGACCAGGTGGCTGCCATGGCGCAGCAGATCAAGAGCGTGGTGAAGCGCGAGGGCTGGACGGCCGACCAGTCCGTGGCGCCGAGCATGCAGCAGATCCTGGGCAAGCTCACGACGCTCAAGGTGGACGTGGACCTGCTCAAGCAGACCAACATCGGCGCCATGGTGCGCAAGCTCACCAAGCACGACGACGAGATTGTGCGCGGCTACAGCACGAGCCTCATGAACAAGTGGATGGCACAGGTCGGCATGAAGGACAAGGACAAACCCAGTGCGAGTCGAGACAGCGGTAGTAATAATAGCAACAATAGGATCAGCAGCGGCGGTGGTGGTGGCAACAGCGGCGGCAATGCTTCAGAGGCGACGACAGGTGCAATGGGTATACACGGAACCTGTTGTTGTGTATGGAGACTCACGATCATTGTCGTTATGAACGATCACAGGTGCAGGAGCGGACACGAAGCGCTTTGAACAGGCACGCAAGCGGCTGCAGGACGGATACGCGTCGGAGAAGGCTAAGCGCGACTCGCGCACCGTGCAGGTGCTCACGAGGCCCGTGGCGAAGGGCAGGAAGGGCACGACAATCTCGGCGGCGCCATCCAGGAGCACCATCTCGCAGAACCGACTCATGCAGCAACGCCGCACCGTCGCGCTGTCGCGCACTTCGACCGTGCGAGCAGCGTCAGCGCCACCGGCGTCCAGACCCGCGGACCCCTCAGGGCGTCGTGTGGTCACACCAGGGGCGACTCGGCCAAGTGGTGTTCTGTAAGTTGCATGAGGTTATGCTAGTTGGTGGCGCAGGAATGGTTCAACGCTCACCTTATCCCAATGTGTGTTGTATATTGCGTAATGCAGATCACGCGAAGAGCAGCATCGCATTCGCCAGCAGAAGCTGCGGGCGCTGCGTGAGAAGAACCTGCGCGAGAACGGCAGCCTGAACGACGTCTACCGCTCGGAGCCCAGTCGGACTTCAGGTGGAGCTGCTGCCGGCCAGCGCGCTTCCGCATCCAGTGCGCCGTCGTCACGCGTCGCTACGAAATTTCCGAGCGGCTCGTCTGGTGCTGCGTCGCGGTCCAGCGGCACCAACAGAGCTGCTTTCGAGCCGCCAGTGAGCGACCGCAAAGCGTTCCTGGACAAGATGTTCCCCCGTGTGTGTGGAACTGCTGGCGCGCCACCACCACCAAGATCGGGTGGCACCAAGAAGAGCCCGACGAACAAGGCTGGCGCGGCTGCTGGATCGGGCGGCGCTAAGAAGAAGGGCGGTCCGTTGAATGAAGGACAGCGAGAGGTGCTGGCGTGGCTCAAGGGCCTGGAGGTGGACATGAGTGACTACGCACCGGCGTTCTTCGAGAACGGCTTCGACTCGATCAAGCTGCTGGGCAATATTGAGAAGGAGGACCTGCCCGGCTTGATCCCGAAGAAAGGGCACCACCGCCTGATCCAGCAGGCGCTGGATGACCTGAAGCGCAAGCACCGGACAGCGGCCTCGTCTCGGTCGCAGTCAGCGCGCGGGCGCGACCGCCCGATGCCGAAGCGGGGCAACCCGTACAGCGACGAGGACAGCGACGACAGCTTCGTAGTGAGCGACGGCGACGAGTACACGCCCGGCGTGATCTCGGGCATGTTCCGCAAGAACCGCAAGCGGAGCTACTCGTTCGACTCGCTGGACTCGTACAACATGGAGGCGAGCTTCGACGAGATCCAGCACGAGGAGGAGCGGAGGTGCGTCCCTGTTGGAGTCTGGAAATGGTGGAAATCGGTTGGCTGACATCAACTTTGTGATATGTTGTTTTACAGCACGCGCTACGGCGAGTACGAGGACTATAGAGAAGAACTGCGCAATAAGAAGCTACTGAAAAAGAAGAAGTAAATATACACCGAGCCATGCGTGTGACAGCCCAATGACTGCAGGCCATGGGCAAACCAACCAACCAACCCAACCGAAAGAAACACAAGTTGCGTGAGTCATCCATGAATAAGCGACCATGTTCAAGAGAGAAACCCTCAACACGAACAAGCTGCATGCATCGTCTCCGACACTAACTACAAGAGCCGCTCGGAACAATATGCGGCATTAGGCGCCATGGAGCGCTTGATAATATCGTTTGAGGCTCATGAACGAGGTTTTCGACCATTTCCACAACTGCTTGAAAAAATGAAAAGCGGGAATCTCAAATTCACACTAAAGCCATGAAATTTGACTCTAGATTTTGCGTGTTTCCATTTCTGCGTCACAATCCAAGAAGCACTCCCAAGTTCAAGACAGAAGCCGACGACGATGCTCTTCCGCTCGCTGGGCCGCGCGTCGCGCAAGCCCCTGCGCGTGCAGCTGCAGGTGCTCAACCGCAACGGCCGCTCGGCCACCCCCGTGGACGTCGACGTCAATGGCTCTAGCAGCAACAAGCAGCAGAACAAGAACACCCCGTCCCTCTCGACGCTCGCGATCTCACTCGCGGCCGTCGGCACGTTCGCCGCCGCGTTCTCCACGAGCTCGACGGCGCACTCGGAGGGCGCTGCTCTCACGGACGCTCACAAGAAGGCGCTGGAGGAGAAGTACCCGCTGCCGGACTTTTTGCGCACGGCCGAGGACTTTTTGTACCCGGCGATCCAGCCGTTCAACGCAGGCAAGCTCCAGGTCTCCAAGACCCACAGCCTGTACTACGAAGAGTGCGGCAACCCGTACGGCAAGCCCGTGATTATGGTCCACGGTGGCCCTGGCGCCGGCTGTTCCGACGGCATGCGCCGCTACCACGACCCGCGCGTCTACCGCATCATCCTGGTGGACCAGCGCGGTTCGGGTCGCAGCACGCCGCACGCGTGCCTCGAGGAGAACACGTAGGTTTGGTTGCGTATCACTCCCGCTATGCATGTGTCGTTACTGTGTATGATATGAGGAGTAACCGCGAGGATACTGTGCTCGTGTGGATGACTGTAGGACTTGGCACCTGGTGGAGGACATGGAGAAGCTGCGCCGTCACCTCAACATCGAGCGCTGGCAGGTGTTTGGCGGCTCGTGGGGCAGCACGCTGGTACGTCCATGACCCTGCTGCAAGTGTTGAGGAATTGTGCATAGCCAGTAGTAAGTCAATGACGCTTATGTGTTGCGGTCATAAAGTCGATCGCGTACGCCATCACCCACCCGACGCGCGTGACGGAGCTCGTGCTGCGCGGCATCTTCCACCTGCGCAAGAAGGAGATCGACTTCTACTACCAGGTGTCAACCCAGTCACATGTTATCTGATCCGCAACGAGTTGATTTTCTTACAATGTGTGTGTGTGTGTGTGTGTCGTTATGCAGCAAGGAGCGAGCTTCATCTACCCGGACCGCTGGGAGGCGTACCGCGACGCGATTCCTGAGGATGAGCGCCACGACTTCCTCGCTGCGTACCACAAGCGCCTGACGAGCGACGACCCGAACGTGCGTCTCCCGGCGGCGCTCGCGTGGACCACGTGGGAGCGCACCACAAGCAACCTGATCCCACCGGTGCGAAGTCCTTGAGAACCGGTCACATAGAGCGACACTGTGGCACTGATGCTGATAAAACTGTCATTTGGTGTGAATATGTGGTCGGAATTGAAAACAGTCGGATGCCGAGGACAAGTCGATGGGCGACGCCAAGTTCGCGGAGGCGTTTGCGCGCATCGAGAACCACTACTTCGTGAACAAGGGCTTCTTTCCGACCGACGAGTTCTTGAACGAGAACGCGTACAAGATCCGCCATATCCCGACGGTCATCGTCCAGGGCCGGTAAGCTAGTCTAGCTCTTTGCCGAGTGTGTGTGTGTGTGTGTGTGTGTGTGGCTCAGAACTGGTTCCCTGCTTCGTGTGGTTTAGTTACGACGTGGTGTGCCCGATGCAGACGGCGTGGGACTTCCACAAGGTGTTCCCTGAGGCGGACTTCCGCGTTGTGCAGACCGCAGGCCACTCGGCCATGGAGCCCGGGATCGCCAAGCAGCTCGTCGACGCGACAAATGGCTTCAAGGCTTTGTAAGGGGCGTCGCTTACTTTCCCACCGACAAGGCCGACGACGTCAGTAAGGAACTAATAGCGCTCATCAATGTGCTGTAGCTCAGGTTCGTGCCTTGTCGAGTTGGACGATTTGAACTCAAAGTTTGCAGGATCAATGATGAGTGAACAGCTAATCAATACTCGTGTTCAGAGTGCTGTCTTAAATACTGCCGCGTCCTCGGACCGTCCATCACTAGCTCTCCTAGCTACCTCTCTGTCTCCTTTGTCGCTAGCAGAGCAAGTTGTCGAACCGTGGCGCATCATCCGAGCCCTGACCGTCGCCCAAGTGATCACCAAAGTCCATTGGCGAGTGCTGCGTCCTCGCGCGCTTCCCTCCGCCACCACCTCCAGTACCACTCGAGCTCGTTGGACTCACGCCGCCACCAGGCTCCTTGCCGCGCTTGTAGCCGCCGTGCTTGGCGCAGAGACCCGATGTCCCTCGTGCGCCGGTGGAGCAGCCGTCCACCGTGCAACGGTAGCCGCCGCCGTGGAAGAGACACATGGCGCTGCTGCCTTGCGCACCCTTCGAGCAGTTGGGCTCAGCGCAGCGCTTGCCGCCGCCGTGCTTCTGACAGAGTCCCGACTTGCCACGAGCGCCTTTCGTGCACCCAGGAGCAGTGCACGGACGGAAGACGTTCTTCGACCGGGGCTTCTTAGGGATCGGCTGCAGCGACTGATTGTCACCCAGTTGAGAAGACGAACTATTGTCGCCATAGGACGAGGAAGTCCCCATGTTCCCCATGTCTTCTGCGAGCTGCTGGCTGCTGCTAGCGTTGCTGTCTCGGTAACCGTCGTCAAACATGCTACCCAGGTACTGTGCTCCACTGTTGCTGTGCTGGTGACTGTGATATGGGTGGCTGTAGTGGCCTTGCTGCTGGTGACTGTGGTGGTGTCCAACCAAGTAGGACGCGTCGTCCATGTAGGGCGTTGGAGAGTGACTGCGGTCACTCATGCCTGACGAAGAGTGGTGCGGTGGCCGCGACGTCGACGTTGGCGGCAGGTACCGTGTAAGCTTCTCCGCTCGCGTCTGTTGGTCGTAGCTGTGCTCAGACGCCTCGTACTCATCATGTTGCTGCTGCTGCTGCTGATACATGTGCTCGTACTGCGCCTGGGTGTACTGCTGTTGCTGGTGCGAGGCCTCCTTCGACGCGTAGAAGTCGTGGTGCTGGAACTGATGGTCCGCGTGACTGTACGCATTGTGCTGCTGTGGCTGAGGCTGTGGGATCCCACCGCTCTGGTGCAGCGACGTGAGGAACATCGCGTCCGTGAGCGCCACCCCCGACGTCTCTGGGTCTAATGCTAAGCCTGAGCTGGCTGAGCCTGGCTGCGAAGAGCTAGAAGTCGGCGCAGCTGCAGCACTGGTAGTCTCCCACTCCTTGGCCAAGCGCATGGAGCTGATGCTCTTACTTGCGTAGCTCGGGTGCGGCGCGGGCGGCGGCGGCGGCGTCGGGCGGAAAGTCTGCTGGGTCTTGAAGAGCGTGTCCGGGACCGGAATCTCGCTGAACTCGGTCTGGCGCGGCAGCGTGCCCATGAACGTGCTCGTCTTGCCCTTGAACGCTGTGGCCACCTTACCACCAGTTACTGCGGCTTTCTTGGCGCGGATCGGGATCGAGCTCATCGTCGAGCGGTCGCGCGCGTTCTTCTCACGCTGGCTGCCACTACCATTCCCACCAGCCTTGCCATTAACGCCCGGGATGCCCTCAAAAGGGTCCAATCGAAAGTAGCGCGGCAGCAGCTTCTCCTCGGCCTCGAGGATGCTCAGCGGGTTGAACGCCGGGCGGTACTCGGGCACGTTGTCCGTGAGCCGCGGGATGCAAAACGGATCCGAGTTGAGCACTTTCGTGAGTGGCTCTTCCTTGAGCTTGTCGTTCGTGAAGAGGTAGTAGAGATCGGGGATGTTCTTCGTCTTGACGTCCTCGTCGTCGTCGGGCGCTTCGCTCTGCACGGCCTCCGGGTGCGGATTCACGACGGCGGGCGGGGACGCCAGCAGACGCAGCCGCCGGACTTCGCGCATCTTCTGCTGGCGCTCGACGGCCTCGTGCAGCAGGTTCGTCGCGTGGTGGTTGACGATAGACACGCTCTCGCTGTCGGGGGTGATCGGGTGCGTCACGCCGCTGCTGCTAGTGGTGATGTCGTGACGCGGCTCGTCGATGGTGTCACTGGTGGTAGCGATAATCTGCTGGACGGTGTCCCCACTCTCGCTCTCCGTGTCGGACGCCTCGACCACCACCACCACCTCCTGTTGCTGCTGCGGCTCTGACTGCGGCTGGTCTACTGGTGTCTCCTGCGTTAACTCCTGTTGTGGCGCGCTCTCTTGGGCCTCTGACGCAGTCGCCGCCGGTACCTTTTCTTCTTCCGCTAGTGCGGGCGGTGATGGTGACGACGGTGCTGCGCCCATCGCCTCGGGAGCGCCGCTGTTGATCACCGCATCTGCTGCCGTCACAGGCGTCTGCTGCTGCGATTGCTGCGCGTCGGCGGCGGCCGCCATGTCCGCCATCGCGCTCAAATTGAGAAAGAAAAGGAAAAAAAGAACGGACCCGCTCGCTGCGTTCTTGCGTCCTCCTGTTTCCTGGCGCGTGGGCTGGTCTTTCCGCGCGAGGGGCGCCTGATCGTTCAACGCGCGTGTGACTGGGATTGACCGACCGCCTTGTACTTGTCGCTTGGCTGAGCGAGTGACTGACTGCCGATGGCTCACTTCCAGCAGCGCCAATAGAAATCGCTTGACGCGGACAGACAAGTCGTCGTTGCTTGTCAGGTGGCAGAGGAGGAGCAGCCCTTCATGCTTGCCTGTCTGGTTGAGTGAGTGGCCTGCGTCGCAATAGCAAGTTGCGAGCCACCCCAATCACCGCGCGCGCCGACCAGACGACAGCCCCGTGAAGGACGCGAGAGTGCGGTCTGCCCGAATTCAGGAGGGTATCTAACTATACAGAGCAATTGCGACTTCAAAAGGGTGCTCGCTGAAACAAATTTAGACAAAGCAGCATTTTGCGGAAGCTATTCCACATGTGACGATGGCGCCCCGTTTCTGGATCCAGTATCCAGATGGCAAAAAGAGGATGGGCTGCTCGCCTCTAAACCAGTACATTGGACTCCCTCGTCTCCATAAAGCAGTACTTTGTGGCCAAATGTACTCCCAAATTGCAGTACACTCGACCTGAACGTTCTCGAATCCCCGCGCGGAAGCGAGGCTCCAGCAACGTCGCCTCTGTTTTGATAGGTAACTCGCCACCAGCCAACCAATTTGTGACCGAGTGTGCGAATATGCCAGCGTGTGTACAAGGCGCTCACCAACACGACTCTTGTGGGCTCAAGCGACTTCAACACGGACGTTGAAGTGAACTGCTACATGGGACTGACTGACTGACTGAATGGGCGCTTCGGACGGACAGCGGTACCGTCCGTCCGTCTGAGGCGCTCCGCTTGATGTGCATGCATGCAGGCAAATCGCATTCACGGCGGCCCTTGATGGCTTCTTCCTTGACGAGCAGCAATTATCGTCCTTCTCCAAATACTGCTCCCAAACTACAGTACATATAAGAATAATGCCCCATCTCTGTGACCTTTCGGCTTGCTTCCCTCTTCAACATGCTGGCCCAAAAAGACGCTCCCATTTCGTTCGCGCACACATGCACCTATCTATCTGCGCGGCTGTGTGTTTCCCCATCAGACTTGCGGAGTGAGTGTGGCGATTAAGAGCTGAGCGACTGACTGGCGCGCCTGTCGTCGTCGTCGTCGTCGCGCTGAAGCATTCGCCGTGCGTCCCAGGCAAGCATTGCTCTTGCCCTTGACGCATCGGAAGAAAAAAGGCCAAGTGGGTTCAAGCTAATCGAAGACGAGTGTGAGCTTGGGACTCGCTTGCATACCGCAAAGCGGCTCGGCGATTATTGCGCCAATCGCCAGACCACTACATACACTACCGCGCTCGATTACCAAGTCGGTCAAGAACTGGCCAGCAATCCACGCACGGACGTGCTGCAGATGCAAGCAAGCAGAACAGCACGAATTCCACACACACACACACACACCGTAGCGCTAGGGAGCTTGCGTCGCTCATGCAGTCCACTGGCTGGTTGCGGGTATATCGTCTCCACAGTGCCACTCAGCGCCACTGCAGACTGCAGCAGTCAGCAATCCATACACACACACACACACACAGATTCGTGTCATGTGTGGAGCGAGATCGAGATCCGCACGAGGCAGCGGAGCCGAGCGAGCGCCACTGGCTGCCTGTGGATTGCCGTCCCACCTCTCATCACACGCAGAACAGCACGCACCTCGCCATTCAGCCAGACGGACCGGCGGCATTCGTCACTGACTCACTGAAGATGCGATGGACTAAGATGCCTCGAACCTTCCACGCCTCAGGTGGCTAGAAGGCCGCTGTTTCTGAGGAAGCAGGTGCGCGCGTGCGACCACGATACTCGTCCCCTCAGGTAGGTCAGTACACACAGCACCTCACCGACACGCATGATGGCATCTCGCGTGTGCATCAGCAAGAGCCAGCAGATTCCACAATGGAGTGCTGGACATGCGCGCGATGAGCTCTCTCGGTCGTTTCGCTTTCCTTCCATGCCTGCCGCGCGGTTTCCTTCGACGTTTCCTTCTTTGGAATTCCTTCTGCGAGGCATACTGCTCTTTATAATGAGTATGCAGCTGCATATCAGTTATGAAGCCAACGAATGAGCTCAATGTAGCGGTAAAGCAGTGATCACAAGAATGGCTATAAAAGGGGAGACAATGGCGTGCTCCTCAGCAACCGGATCTTGAAGAGTCACCTTTTTCGAACGCGGGCAGATCAATGAACGGCTCTCCGAGGCAGCTTGGCGTCTGGTAGCACAAGGCTATCTATATATGAGGAGGACGCCTCTCACTCACGAATGGCAAAAGCTTCTCTTGCTTCTCTCTGGGAGAAGAACAGCGGCGCATTCTCGATCCCGACGCCTGCTCCGAACGCACGCGCCGCTCTGCTCTCTGCACTCCCACCTCGCTAGCAAGTCAGCTCGAGCACAAGGTGTCGGCTACTTATCCCGCGCTTCCCATTACGCGGCCATTTTTGACTACGAGTGACAGCAGCGAACATGTCGGAGCGCGCGCGCAGCTCCACGGCCAAGCAGGAGGCGCTCATGAAGCTCATGAGCGCCAACCCGGGCCTCATGAGCTCCTTCGACGACGAACTGCTCGCGTCGCTCACGCTCGCGTCCACCGATCCAGCGCCACCAAGCGCCGATATTAGCAACAAGAGCGCGGCCGCCGCCGCCGCCAAGCACACGCTCATCGATCCGCGGCTGAGCTACGGCCGCAACAGCCGCGTCAGCGCCACCCGAGCCAGCACCACCAGGTACTCGACCAAGACCGAGCGTGTGAACGTGTGCCTCTACACTGAGGACAACAACACCAGTGAGCCACAACGAACAGCCAAGAAACAGGCTCTCCTGCACCAGCCGAGCCCAGCGAAGAAGAGCAGCAGCAGTACGAACAACAAGAGCAACGGAGTGACTCTACTCGCTGATATTGTTGTTACTACGACGGTGAAGGACAAGGACGACAAGACTCGCGATCGATCGAACGCCATGGTGGCGCGTGAGAGTGCGCGGTATCCGCAGAAGCTCGTGTCGCTACTGGACGAGAGCGTCTTCGCGGAGCGCGGGACTCTGAAAGCGTCACCAGCACCACCACCACCACCGCCTCGACAGCCACAGCAGCAGCCGCTCCCACCCTCGGTCGCACCCATTGAGCGCTCGTCCAAGTCCATCTCGCCCAACCGCAAGAGCAACGCCAACAGAGCGAAGGCGAACAACAGGCGACAGCCGCAGCCCGCCGTGAGCGTCGAGCAGCAGTACGAGTTCGGCCGCACGACGAGCTACAGCAGCGGTGACTCGGACGCCATCGGCGAGCAGAGCACGATCGAGCAGAGTGCGCACAGTAGCAGCCACGGCAGCAACGAGAGCGACGAGTCCTGCAACAGCATGTCCTCCGTGTCCATGGACAGCACTAGCACCCCCAATAGCGCATCTCAAGCGGGGCTACAGTCAACGCCAGCGAGCTATTCGCGACAGAAATCGTCGCAGATGGTGCTAGACCACCGGTGCTTCGTGTCGCGCGACCAGTGGGTGGACCGGAGCTCGCGCCGCAGCTGCTCCGTGTGTGAGCGGGACTTTGGCGTCTGGCGCAAGCGCCACACGTGCCGCATGTGCGGCGAAGTGATCTGCAGCCGGTGCTCCGTCTTCCGCGCCGTGAACCTCTCGGTGGTAGAGGGCAAGTGCCGCATCTGCTCCTGCTGCTCGGTCTCGTACCGGAAGAAGCTCGAAGACCTTCTCGTGAACAGCTCCAGTGCCACTGCTACCACCAACACTCTTACTAGCTCTGAGCCAATGGATCTGGCTCGCTCCGACTCGTCTGGCTCCGGAACAGTTGCGGTGGCGAACCTGGGAGCGCTGGATGCGAACTCAACGGACCCCGCATCGAGCCAGCGGTCGTCCACGTCCGAGCTCGAACAGCTCAGCAGTACTGAAGATGACCCAGCGGACGCCAAGTCGTCGTCTTCTCGGTATGACTCGGACCTGTCGACGCTACTGTCGTCCGACTACTCGTCGTCGCTGTCGTCGAGCGAGAGCCTGTCGTCGTTCAGCTTCTCGTCGCGCAACATCGAAGAGGAGCTCGAGGCGGCGCTCAAAGCGCGGCAGCTCGAGAAAGAGGTCGAGGCGAGTCGCAGCCGCATCCAGGAGCTCGAAGTGAAGATCCAGGACCAGGAGAACCAGAAGGAGCTACTCTCGAGCGAGCAGCAAAGCCAGCTCACGGAGGCGCGCACCGTGATCCAGCAGCTCCAGGAGAAGCTCCGGCAGCAGGAGCTTTCGGCGCGCAAGGCCGCCATGACGCGCGACACGATCTGCTTGACCAATCTGCGGCAGGTCGAGGTGTACACAAGCGACGACGACGAGTCGCGCGCGCTCAAGAAGAAGCTCCAGATCCTCGAACGCCAGCTCCAGCAGGCCGGCATCAACGTAGCGGAGGTGATCCCGTACGAAGTCGCCAAGGCGAAGGTGGCCGAGATCGCGCGCCGGCTGCAGGAGATCGGATCGTCCGAGCTCGTGCTCGACGACAAGCACGCGCAGGCCGCGGCGCGCAAGGAGTACTACAAGCTCGAGCAGGACATGGAGAAGTACAACACGGCGCTCGTCATGACTGACGAGTATATTGAAGAAGAGCGCCGTCGCGAGGCGCGCTTCGAGGATGAGCACCGTGCTGCGAACGAGCGCGCACTGCTGCTGTTGCGATCAGCGATCCCCGTCGACATCTCCCGGCTGAGCGAACAGCAGCTCAAGAACCTAGAGACCCCGTCGGGAGGCGCGTTCCCAGCAGACCTCGCCAAGCGCTTGAAGCGCACGAACGTGCTGCAGTTGCTGCGTGTGGACCCGAAGGACATCGTGCGCATGCACCCGAGCGTGATCGAAGGATACCGCACAACGGGTCTCACGCTGCTCGAGCGCCGGGCACTGCATGTCGTGATGCAGAAGCCGTTCACGGAGTGGAAGCGGCAGCAGATGGACGAGATGAGCCAGAAGAAGTTCCAGTGGTACAAGAAGCTGCGCGACGCGCTCGAGAGCGCTGTGCTGAGCTACTCGCAGCACTGCGAGGCCTCTGGTGAGAGTCCTACGGACGCTCAGCGTAGTAACTCGGCGTCACACAGTTGCAAGCTGCTCGGGCTTTCGTGTCCCGTACGTGCCGAGATCAAGGTCGAGAAGCTGTACGCGAGCGAACTCGGGTTCCCGATGAGCGATGCGTACTTTACCCAGGAGGTCATCAAGAGCGACCCGGAGGGTGCCGGCGAGAAGGCGCTGCAGGAGGCGCAGTCGTACGCGCGCGAGGTGATCGCGAACCAGCGCCAGCGCGAACTTAAGACGCACTACAAGATGAACATGCGCGAGGTGGCGCAGGCCATGGGCGCACTCGAGGAGCTCGACGCGATGCTGGAAAAAGTCAAGACGATGGATGCGACCTTCGTGCTTCCAGGTGCTGAAAATGACGAGTCTGAGCACCAGTCGGTCGCCACGAACGACTGCGACGCGCTGCTGCAAGTC
Source organism: Globisporangium polare (assembly GCA_023333845.1). NCBI lineage: Eukaryota > Oomycota > Peronosporomycetes > Pythiales > Pythiaceae > Globisporangium > Globisporangium polare. The sequence goes on along the minus strand of JAASFQ010000050.1, from coordinate 48,010 downwards.
TGTCGGGAGCTCGTGCTGCTGCTGGCCAAGCGCGCGGGCATCTGCGTCGTCGGGAAGCGCAACCGCGAGAACGACGAGCAGGACACGCGGTCCCCCGTTGAGCGCCAGGCTGTGGCTGGAGCTGTTGGATTTCTGTGTCTGCTGCTGGAGGACGTTCGCGAGTTCTACGCTAAGTACGCATCGGGATTGCTCGCTGGTACGCTCCGGTACGTCTCGGAGCTGCTCGAGGACGTCAAGGAGAAGAACGCGAGTGCGGCTGAAGGCAGCAGCACTGAGGCGACTGGTGCTGCTGTTGTGAGCAAGCGAGTGTCGTGGCGAGAACGCTCGAGCGCTAGTGTCCAACTGAACGAAGGTGGCGCCAAGTGCGAGACCTCAAGTATGGGAAATGGAAATGCTGCTGCTGATATCGTCCCAACAGCCAGTAGAATACCCATTTCAAGGCCACCGGTGCTGCCCACGAGCGCGTCGCTCTTTGACGCGATCCGCGCGAAGAAGCAGCTCCGCAAGACCGAGAGTGACGGCAACGAGTCGCTCGCAGACGAGGAGACTTCAGGTGAGCCTGCACAGCCCACCAAGGCCATGGCTGCTCCTGCGGTCACCAAGCCCGTCGACCTCCTCGCGGCGATCCGCGCTCGGCAACTCAAGTCCGCAGCAGCACCAGCTCACGCTGAGGCTGATGGTGGTTGTAGTAACACCACGACAAGCGCCTAAGCGTCGTAATCATTTTTGTGGCATCACGCCTTCTCCTTATAAATCAATGTGAACCGAGAGTCCTTTCCAAAGTGACGAGTGATGGAGGTACCACTCAACAATGGTGCAATTACTATTATATATCCACTCACGCTAGCATTACCATTCGCTCTCTCTACAGCTCTTCGCTCCCATAGGACGAGTCTCTTGACCCCGCCTTGCCGCGGCGGTGGGTCTTGCTCGTGGATGGCCGCCGCGAGAGCCGCTGGTTGGACGAGCTGCTGGGCGACGAGAGCAGCGCGATGCTCGACGTGTCGGACGCCGCCGAGGCCGAGTGCGGCGAGCCCATCTTGACGTAGTAGTCGTCGTTCTCCACGTCCTTCTGGCTCTGCTGCTGCTGCGCCACGGTCTCCTGTAGTCTTGGCGGCGGCTTGCTGTGGTAGCCTGATGGCGCCACGGCCGGGATCAAAGCTGCACTTGAGCTCGCGGAGCCAGCGCGCGTGGGCGCATCCGAGCCATGGTGCAGCCGCGCGCTCGCCTTCATGCGCTTCATCTTCTGGTCCGTCACGTACCAGTAGGCGACGACGCCAACGGCCAGCAGCAAGACGACAACACTCGCGAGCACGATGTACATCCACCAGACCCAGAAGAAGCAGCCCTTCCCCCAGGGCAGATGACGCGCCAGGATCGTCTTGCCCTTGAGGTTCGACGAGAAGCAAGCACACCAGTCGTCCGTCTTGTCCGTCGCGATGTACACTTTCTTGGTCGACTTGACGCCGTTGGGACAGTTCTCGGTCACCGCGAGCCCGACCTTCTTGCCCGCACGGTCGTGGTACGCGTACAAACCGTCCATGAACACGTCGCCGAGCATAATCGCACTCCCCTCGGAGATCCCGATCGCGCGGCACGGGATGTCGTTGTCCGCGCCGTTCATCTCCGGGCGCCAGTAGTACTGTGGTGGGATCTCGACCGTGAAGTGCTCGTTCGTGGCCGTCGAGCCGTCGTTCTGGAGCGCGAGCGTGATGTAGATCGACGGCAGCGTGAGCAGCACGGCGGTCGAGATCTTCGGGCTGCAGTAGTCGATACCGCAGCACGACTTCGTGGCGTCAAAGTAGTTTGTGTCGAAGCTCGGAATCGCCGCGAGCGTCGCTGCGCGGATCTGCGCCATGAGCGCGTTGTAGATCTCGGACGGGAACGCCATGTTGCTCGTGCCCGAGTCGATGATCGCCTGCGGGTCGTTGTACTTGGAGCACGCGAGCCCCAGGCTCTTGCCGTCGTAGCCGATGTCCGAGACCATGACCACGTACCACGCTTCCTGAAAAATGGTTCCATGATCGAACAGTACATGGTGAGCCGTAAAGTACGCACGAACTACACACCATTCACGAAGAGCTCAACTCCTCATTCGATCAGCAAGCAACTCAAGTAACTCACTCTTGCGATGGGCGAATAGAGCATTGAGCCCGTGTAGTACGACTCGCCCTTGGTGCCAGCGATGCCGCCGATGAGCAGCTGGCCTGCGTGCAGCGAGAAGTTGGAGCTCGAGGACAGCAGCATGGGCTGCATGATGCCGCAGAGCTGCATGCCGAAGGCGTCCGCCGTCGTGCCGGCTTTCACGAGGTCCATGTAGAAGGACGACGGCGGCGACGACGTGGGCTGCGCCAATGCCGAGTACGCGAGGCCCGTGATGCCGTCGTACTCGGTGCGGTAGAAGCTCTCCTGCTGCTGGATCGACAGGAACTTCTTCGTGAGCGTCCCGATCTCCTTGGACGACCACTGGTCCGTCTCAAAGTGACCGCTGTGTGTGTTTAACAAAGCACATCCCATGTAGATACCAGTCAGTCTTGGATGGTCATCAATCGCTCTCCTATGATAGCAGCCACATCGAGGGAATGTTCATTAACGTACCCGATGGACGCGCCGGCAAACGAGATCGTGACCTGGTCGGACGACTGGACACACGTCGGCGACGCGCTGCAGTCGAACGTCACCTCTGCATCGGCGCCACAGCAGTCCTCGCCCAGGATCGCGTCGTTCGACGAGCCCGTGTCCGCGATCAGGCGGAACGCGTTCTAACAGGAATGAATGCCATGCCAACCAAGCAGACAGGTGCACACATGAGTTCAACAAACAGAAGCATATTGGCATAGATGGTATGTGCATCTATGGCTGCGTACAATCCTGCCGCTCGTAGCCGTGCCGATCTTCACATCGAGCGTGTATGCTACTCAAATGGGATAGAAATGATAAGAAGCCGGCCACAATGGGTGAGTATGGAGTGAGTGAACCATGCAGCACGTATCCCAGGCACCACGGACGCACCTGTGCCGGACTCGATGCCCGTGAGGTCGAGCGAGTACTTTGCGTTGTCTGCCTGGACAACCAACGGCAATCCAAGCAGCAGCACGACCGTGAAGAATGCGAGCGACGACGCCATTCTCGATGACAGACGGCGGGAGACTGGCGTTGCGCAGCTTGTACCTCGAGGCGCGCAAGACCGCCGTGCACACAGGTGGCTGCTGCTGGGGCGAGTCATCCGTGGACAGGTACAGCCAGCGGCGGCGGGTGGCGGGTTCGCGCGTACTGAATGGAGCGCCTGGCGGCTCTTCGCCGGCATTTCCATCGAAAAGGTTTGTGTGACCAGTTCATCAGCACGTCACTCAAAGAGGCACAATGTGAAGATAAATAGGTCGTTTTGCGATAATCCTCGCTTGAGTCCACTTTGAGCCCAAATGGAGAGACGTTTGCAAGCTCGATACCCCGCAAGGGTGTGCTTCAAAATGAGAGAGTTCTTTGCAAGCTCGACATCCCCAAAAATGATTTTTGTCGTCCCATCGTGACCAGCAACACTGGTGAAGGAGGTCATACAGTTAAAGAGCAGACAATGCGCGCGCACATGCAAGCAACGTGACGAAAAGCAAGGTGCTTCAGGCACTGTGCTTGCTTGCCACCGCACCGGCAATCTGTTCATGCGCACATTTTTGCTGAATAGGTCCTGTTGCACAGCAAATGCTAGCAAGCTTGAGTTGCCATCGCGCTGCCTGTCTGCTCACTTTGTGACAACACGAGGCCAACAACAATCGTGTGTCAGACGATGCTGTCACTAACGAGCGTCCACAATACATAAAATAAGACATGTATATAGAATAACGATCGACTTCATCAGCACACTGTGGACCTGGCTGTTGCCTTGAATAATGCATAGCTAGGATAAAGTATGAAGGTGTATAGAGCTCAACGTTTTCATCAAGGACGCGCTACCCACTTTACGAACACAAGAAAGGAAGAGAGTGGTCTGACTGTCCTACACTCTCGCTGGACTCAATTGCACCAGCAGCCATTTCTCAGGGTCAATTCAGCTTGAGATCATTTATGTCAAGAGTATTTTATTTACCAAGCACCAAATGATTGATCGATATTCGGCAACGATTATACGAAACAGGCATCGAGTATGGGCGATGGCTGCTCATTGCACAAAAACCGCCATTTCAATCCTTCCTCCCAGTCAGAAAAGATAGAGAGAGAGAGAGAGAGAGACGCCCGCGGTGCTCGCTCCATGATGAACTTCCGCTCGCCGCCGCCGTCGCGCGAGGGAGGCGTGAGTGGCAGTGGGGGTGCGCGCGGTCTGCGCTCCGACTCGGCCGGCTCGGATGACTCGGGCTTCGGTGACGACTCGCTGTCGCAGGACGAGTACGTCCAGCTGCGGCTGCAGAAGATGAACACGCTCATGGGCTTCGGCGGCGAGCCGGGCATCGACGAGCTCGACGTCGTGGGCGTTAACGACATCAACGCGCCTCCTTCGCTAGATGCTGGCATTGGCGCGTACGACAGCGCGCTGCTCACGGAGCAAAAGGGCCCGCCACCACCCTACAGCGGCGACAAGAAGCCGCTGACCGCGTACGAGCGGCTCCAGGCGCTCTCGCTGAAAGAAGGCAACCCGTCGGCGCTGCAGCTCGTGGACGAAGCCTCTTCACTGCCAGCGCCAGGAGGCGAGCGGTTCTTTGGTGCCGCTGCACCGTCGCAGCCGCCGGCCCCGCCTTTTGACTTTGACTACGGCAACAACCGCACGTTCATGGCCGACGAGGACGAGGACGACGACGAAGACGACGCGTACGTGATCACGTGGGAAGGCGGACAGCTCGGACTGCTCTTCAAGGCGAACCCGGCGGGCCAGGTCGTGATCCGCCGTGTGAACAAGAAAGGCACGGCGCTCGGATTGCAGTCGGCGCGCGCCGGGGACGTGCTCGTGGGGCTCAACGGGATCACCGTGCAGGGCGTGCCGTTCTTGGAGATCATCGAGCAGCTCAAGAACCCGCGGTTCCCGATCAAGCTCGAGTTCGAGCCGCTCAAGTTTGGCGCTTTGCCGCCAGGGGTTATCGAATCCAGCGGCGCGCTGCCGTCGTACGCGTCCTACAACACGGGTATCCCGGGAAGCATGGGCGGCAGTCGAGACGCGCCAATCTCGCCCACGTCGTCCTCGGGGACAGTCGAGATGACGGACCAGGATTCGTCTTTTGTCCACGTATCCAGACCGGGAGAGGATCTCCACGAAGACCGCCTGAGGAAGAACGCCGAGTACGACGTAGTCTGGGACGAAGGTCCGCTGGGCTGCGGTCTCAAGAACCGCAGCGGGTACCCGACGGTGAAGACCGTGAGCAGCATCGGCGTGAGCGCATCAGTCGCGCAGATCGGCGAGGGCGACATTCTCATCATCATTAACGGTTACAAGACGCTCGACATTGGCTTCAAGAGCGCGATCACGATGCTGCAGCGCGCGCCAAAGCCGATCTATCTGCGCTTCCGACGTCAGCCTGTGCAGACAAGTAGTGCTGACGCTATTGGAAGTGCACGAAAAGCTACAAAGCCATCGTCTTCTCGTGATTTGCTGTCTGGTGTCCATATCGGTCCGCTTCAGTACGCGGTGCTGTGGTCAGATGGGCCGCTGGGCATCCAGATCAAGTCGGGCAACAAGGGACTCGTGTTTGTGTCGAGGCTCACGGGCGCCGGCAGCCCAGCCATGACGGAGCAGATCACACCAGGGGACATCTTTGTGCGTATCGCCGACGTGGACGTGGCGTCACGGGGCATCGCTGGGGCCTTCGAGCTGCTCAAGAGCGTCCAGAAACCAGTGGTGCTCGTGTTTCAGAAGGTTAGCAGACACGACGACGACTCCGCGACCGCGATCCCGTCCTTCCGTCGAATGCGTGAAGAGGCCGCAGGCGGCCCATCGTCTTCGACAGGCGCTCATCCACGCGGTCTCACGCGAGCTAACAGTGCTGGCGTGCGAGGCAGTAACAGTAGTCATCACAGTCGAGACGAGTACGAGGAAGCCCCGTGGCAGACGCGCACGATGCCGAACCGACCGAGCGCGATTGACGAGACGATTCGGATGCAGAAGCCCATCGCCCCACGCTCTCTCAGCTGCGAACTCGACTACGAAGACGAGTCGGATCCGGGAAGCCAGCGGAGCAATGCGCGAACGGACTACTCGGGTGTCTCACAGCAAGTGAACGTGCCACATGACCACCCACCGGCCGATTCGAACCTTGGTGACAGCTTGCCTCCCCGGTTCTCTGATATTGAAGCCGGTCGTGTCGTCACAACTGAGGTCACGGCTTTGCCGCCGCCGCCGTCGTACCTGGACATGTTCACACAGTCGGGCCGGTCGCGAGACTTTGGCGAGGCGTTCCACGCACCTCCTCCAGGGTCTCCACGAAGCGAGGGCCAGAGCGTGTCGTCCAGTCATTTGGGTGACCAGCAGCACGGCGCGTTTCCACCGCCGCCTCCAGCGCACGAGCTGGACTCGTTTGCAGCGCTGCCACCGCCACCACAGTACTCGTCGTTCTTCCCAGCCGACGGCGGAGGTAGTGGAGGATCGAGGCTCCAGGAGCTTCGTCAGCAGTACATCGAGTCCGAGCGTCGCCGCAACCAGACGCAGTTCGGCTCGACGTTCATGAGCTCGTACTCGGACCTGGACGACTCGGACGTGATGCGCCAGCGGAAATCATCGATCCCGCGCGCCCCACCGAACCCGCTGCCGCTCTCGCGCCCGGAGCTCTGGGTGCGATGGAGCGAAGGCCCACTGGGGATCACGTTCAAGCGCAAGAATGGCCAGATCGTGGTCTCGAGGCTCACGGGTGCCGGATTCTCGCCGGGATTGGAGCAGCTGCGCACGGGTGACTGGCTCGTGTCGTTCAACAACAGCTCGACGGAGAATCTGAAGCTGAGCGAGACGATGGAGATGCTCAAGCGCCTGCCCAAGCCTATCGACATGCGCTTCGTGGTGCAATAGAGAGAAGAGAGAGACAAAAGGGGTCGCGTGAGCCGTTCATAGAAGAAATATTTACGACAAGTTTTGTGTCTCCGAGGATGCAAGTTGTTTTGCCAGTCAGGCGCTGCCTAAAGAAGAAGAGAAGAGAGACCCACGCCAAGGAAGAAAGAGAGTGAGGGGCCAAGTGGAAGCGAACTCACGTGTTTGCAGGTGCGTCGTCCGTCGAGCTATCTGCTAACACATCGCCGCAGTCGGCATTATCAATAGAGCAGAGATGATGGGAAAACGTGTGGAAGTCTTTTGAAAGAAAAAGTTGGCATTGGCTTTTCCAGAGTTGTCGTTTTGAGGAGGCCAGTCACCTTGTCCTCCTGAGGACGACAAGTCATCCACAAAAGTACGCATTTCTGCGTACTTTATCCAGACGACACACCAGTGTCGCACTCCGCAGAAATACGCACTTGCGCGGACTTAGATATGCATCTCGAAAGCTCATGCGCGCGCATTTCAAAAGGCAACCAAAAAAGAAGGGAAAGCAAGCATGAAGAACAGCAGCAGCAGCGTGGAGAGCGGCGCTGGGGGCGTCGCGGCGCTGCTGCCCAAGCTGCAGCACCCGCTCGTGAAGATCCGCGCGCGCGCGCTCGTGAGTCTTGTCTTCAAGCTGCGCGAGAGGCTCGTGGATGTGCGCGCGCTGGACGCCGCGGGCGACCGGAACGCCGCGAACGCGCTCACGATGCGTGTCGTGGCCTGCTGCGCCGAGCCCGAGCTGGAGCTTAACGCACTGCACGCGCTCGAGTTGCTATTAGAGGTGCACTTTACTATGTGTTATACGTTGTACGGTGCGTGCTACTGATGCTGTGTATAAGAGGCTAACTCGTGTGTTGTGGCGGTGACGCTATGTTGACTTAATGGATGGATGGATACATAGAGCGACTCGGTGCTGGTGCGCGCCTGTTTACAAAGCAACGGTGCCGTGCTGTCGCTGCAGCGCGCGTCGATGGGGAGGAACGCTGAGATCCAGGCCGCGTATGAAAAGGTGCGCTGATGCGATAGCCTCTATGGTGGTTTAGTGCTGAGCACTGACTGATTTTGCTCGTTGTGCTTGCCCTGCGAATATATGCAGCTGATCCAGCAGATCTACGTGACGACACCATCCACGCACGCCGTAACGTCAGAGACGGGGGTGAAACCCATAGAGCTATCGACAGCCTCGTCACGGATAAATGGAGAGACCGTACGCCATCATGACCGCACAGCTGACTCGAAGGCGATCGTGGTCGCGAGCGCCAGCGCGTCTCTGTCAACGAATCGCCGAATTCACGAGCGCGTCATTCTCTCGGAGACCGCATCCAGCGGCTGGCGCTTCCCACCCGTGGTGCTTTCGATAGTGGACGAGCAGTACCTCTTCGAGTTTGAAGTGAAGCTCAAGCTCCGAACAACTATTGAAGACATCGTGCGCATCTGCCAGAGCTTCCGCAACGAGCTGCTGCGCAATTTCCCCGTCGAAGTCTTTCTCCAGCGTCCGACGATCCTGCAGTATCTGCTGTATTTGGTACAGCAGCCGTTCCTCCCAGGCTACGACGAAGTGACGACTGCGACTACTGCTGATGCTGTGAACGAGGCGATGGAGAGCGCGCTCGAGCTCTCGTTTGGCGTCAACTACTTTGATGAGCTCGATTCGGCGTCTTTCTCGTTGAAGTCCAGCAACCTGACGACAGCAGTGTTCATGGCAGCCATGCGTGCGATTGAGTCGTTCGTGTATGCCCTCCAGCGTGCTTCGCGGGTGTGTTTGAATCCCGTGTACCTGGTGCACGAATCAACACTCGGGGGTGAGGAATTCCTGAGTACACTCGACAGCCGCCGCATGTTCTACCCGCGAGCAATGCTCGACCCAACCACAGCTCCGTCTCACGAAACCGGTCCAAGTGGTGTTGGTGAAGCTGGTGACAGCGGCAGTGCCAGTGAGTTTTCACTCAGCGGGGCGATCCACGGGCTGTTCACGAGCCTACTCCCGCTGCTCGTGTCGTCACATCACCCGAGATCGCACGTGCTGAATGTGCTGCATCTAGCACTCCCGCTACTATCAGAGAGAGGTATTAGCAACCCATTTGCGAAAGCAGAAGCGATGAACAAGACGAGAATCGAGCAGATCCTGTCGCTTCTGGGTGATTTCTGCGTCCCCGTGGGTCAGGATCTGGCGCAAATCACCGAGTCACTCACCCAGTCCGTCACCTGGCGACTTCTCGAGCTCCTTGTCCGGCTTCTCCAGCTTCATCCACCTTCGTCGTACCAAGTTGAATCATCTAGTAGCAGGAGCGAGTCTTCGAGCAACCAGACCATCATTGTGCCAGACAAAGTGTGGTGCTTCGTGATGATGATGTGCACGTCGAGCCTCAGGATTGAACACCTGGCGAAGAACGAATGGAAAGTCGACAACATCATCGGCTTTCTCTCCGAGATCGATCCGTCCGTGGTGTCTTTTCTGGAGAGCAAGCGAGAGGCAGAACGCAGTCGCAAGGACGTAAAGCAATTCATCCAGCTGTCCAAGGAGGTCGCAGCGGCTGTCGAGAAATCTGCGGACGTGACTGAGATGGCTGCCCATTTGAGTATCGAGGACGCCCTGAAGGTTGCACAAGCGATCAACGAACTTCACGACAGTGATCTTGAGTATGCGACGGAAGGCATTCTGCAATCGTTCTGGGCTGCATTGACGAGCAGCAGCTCAAGTCGACTCTCGGCGAAGGAAGCCGACTCTGTACGAGCGATCTTGATGAAGTTCTTCGATGCCAGTACAGCTCAGCGCGGTGGAGCGCGCTTGCAGTCCGTCTCCTACTTCTTCCATCAGCTCTCAAGAGTACTGTCGGGAGGGCAATGTTCGATCGGCGTGTTGTCGAGTGGTGATCGTCATCATTTCGTGGTCGACGTGCTCTGCGAACCGAATTTCTTCGTCAGTCTGCTTCTTCGTGGAGCCGCAGCAACTGAGAGTCACAAGAGGACAGCTGAGGACAATCACGACGTCGATACTATGTGGCCAGTGATCGCGCTGGTTCTGAGAGAGCTAGCTTCCGCATCAGACGTCGAGATTGCTCCTCTCGACTCGGTGATTCCGCTGCTGCAGCACTTTGCGTTCATGGAGTCGTCAGAGAACTCCCCGCCCCAGCTTCGACCAGCGCAACCTCAGGTCGTGGATCTGATCAACCGAGTAGAGAAGAGTCTTCCAGATGCTGATAGGCTGCTGCTCATCGCTCGGTGCCTGCTTCACAAGTCGTCCTACATCCGGAAGGCTGCTGCCTCTGGCGTACTGGGAATTCTGTCGGAAGCTAGTCCATCTGCGTTCAACTGTCTTGCTGACAACATGGCTCGAGGGTACGACGATGTGCTCGAAGACCCTTTCGTCGCCCCAGTCCGCGGCGAGCGTGACTCGACCCACCCTCTTGAGAAGCGACTGGTGGAAGTCGCGTTGCCGTCACTCAGCGACGGTCAGAGCTCACGAGCAGCAGACATCTCGACAAGCCTCGCCAAGCTGTCGGCGCTGCGAAAGGTTCTCCACGCGACGTCTTCGTCTGTACCCAACATCAAAGAAACTGCGATCAAGGAGCTCATGCTGATGGTTGACAACATGTCCACCAACCAGTTCCAGGTCTTGGAAGAGCTAGGTGAAGTCATGGGAATGAAGAAGGTGCTCATCGCGAACCTACAAGCAGCGACTGCAGATCAGTTACGTGGCATCAACGAAGCGTTCGTCGAAGTCTTGCTGGTGTTCCTACGGAACCTGCTGCAACGAAGCCTCCAGCTGCGGATTCAGCTTCGTGGGGAGCTCAGTGACTTGCTCGTGCTGACGCCACTCATCTTTGATCCGCGCGTGGCGATTCGTGCGCAGATGTACTACATCGTTCTGCTGATGACGCTCAGCTCAGAGAACTTTGCGCCTTCGCTGCAGCTGCGTCGCTCGCCACAATTGCAATTGACACTGTCAGACAGTCATCTTCCGGTCGATCTGATTCCAGAGATGGTGACATCGACATTTGGGCTCTATTCCAACAGGTGGGAGCGGTGCTCGATCCAGACCTGCCGGTCGGAGTTGCTGCTGCAAGAAGTGAACTCAGCCCTCCTTCACGACAACGTGTCTTCTCATGGGGGACATTCTCAACAGATTTCTGCGGATGGAGCCAGGTCGGATGGAACCGTCGACGATCAAGGAGACGAGACCACTCCTGGCAGCGCAACTGTATCGCTGCACGATCTGCAGTTCGTGCTGCACAGACTCCGAGCCGCCAAGTCGCACGGAAGGTTCTTGAATGCGTTGTATCACTTGATCCAGCTCACGGCAGCAACGAAGTCGGCGCGTCTGGAGGTAATTGCGCGCTGGGAGCAGGTGTTCGAGCGGTACATTGCGGTACCACCGCAGACCGAGCGGGACGAGATCGTCATTGGGTCCATCCTGAGCTGCCTCAACTCGCTTGTGGTGGACATGGAGCGAGAGAACCAGCTGCGACTGCTTCTCGTGGTGAAGCGCTCGTTCATCCCGCTGCTAAAAGGAACGGGCTCGATGGGTCTCTCCACCCAGGTCATGCGGATCCTGCTTCGTCTTAGCGTTTCAAAAGTGTCGGATCTCTTTCTGACGCTCGCATTCGACACGAATATACTGGATGTGCTGTGCAGCAAGTACGCGACGCTCTACTCGACGCATCCAGTGCTTCACGCGCTCACACTGGAAGTGGTACTGCGCTTTGCATCGTGTGTTGGCCAAGATCGCGCCGCCGGTGGTGAAGGAGACTCGACCGATTTGTACAACAGCGTGATCTACCAGCGGCTGCTCTCACTCGTGTCGCCGCTGCTGTCCATCGTCTGTCGGCACCGCGTGCCAGGATCCTTCATTGAGCGAGACGTCTTTGCAATGGCGTCGCAAACGCTGCTAGGAATCATCGTCGCTACGCCACGCGAAGCACTGGTTGGCGGTGGCACGAGTGTCTTGAGCAGTGACAACAGCCTTTTGGTCGACAACAGTTGGTCATCCAGATTGCTCTTCGACCATTCCTCGCAACTGCGTGAGCTCGGCTTCAGCATCCTCGCCAAGTCGCTTCAACATGCGCCACCAGACGCAGCGTCAAGATTGGTGCAGCTTGCGATCGAGACGTCAATGGACGGGACCGAGTGCGACGCCGTTCGTGGCGCCGCCTGTGGAGTGATTTACGAGTCGCTGCTTCATTCCAACGCCAGCACCTGGGATTCCCAACTAAAGCCGATCCTTGGCGGCGACTCCCTTGCGACGAACATTCTGCGCGCATTCGCAAACGTCGGCAAAGACGACAAGCTCCTGGTGAACTGTGGTTTGAACCTGTGTCGCCTGCTGCGTCTGTTGTTCACGAGAAAGAGCGATTTTGCCGCGCATTTCGGAGATGTATCGCAAGTGCTCGTCGCTGCCGACCAAGAGTACGATGTCTATCCAGTGCTGATCCAGGTACCACCAATAACTCTGGTCTCTTATTACCAAAGCTGTGCATGATGTCGGCTGACATATGTGGTGCGCTATTTCTCTCCTTGTAGATGCTGTCGTTCCGGGCGTGGGAGGAGATGTTTGAGCGCTATTGCCGCAGATACATGCACCTAGCGCCTGCTGGCTCGAGTATCTGGTCCGACTCGGTCCTGCCCGTCGTTCTGCAGATGATGGTCGAGCTGTTGAAGCTGTTCACCGGTATTCTCCAGCAGTCCAGTTCTGAACTCGCAGACTTTCTGATCAAGGTAAGAGAAGTGGACGCTGCTGCCTGGCTCTATGAACTGGTTGTGGTCTAACAACCATATGTGGACAATGGTTCTTGTAGCACACCGCACTGCGACATCAAGTGAGCGAGCTGATCGGCGATCTTGCGGCGTCCTTATCGTCACAATCACACTCAAGGAACAGCGCTGCTTTCAGCACTCGCTTGCATTACGATGCACTTGACATGTGCGCGGTGTGTCTCTGCTCGGTGACGGCACACTCTTCGAATGCCAGGTTGCAGCTGCCGGGAGCGCTGGATTCGTCGCCGACTCACGGGAACCTAGTCAGCACTCTGGTGTACTTGATGAAGCCGAAGCATCCAGCTCGATTCCGCACCTCTTTCTCTCGTGTCCTCGTTGCGGTGAGTCCATCCCCTTGCCTCGCAATCTTCGTCTCTTGCTCCTCGCCTAGCTCACACAAACCTGTGATTGTCAAACAGATTTGCATGAATCCAGCTGGGAAGAGCGCATTGGCGTCATCAGAGATCGCCACGACACGAGCGTTGTGCTCGAGCGTGTTTGATCTTTACAAGGAATGCGTTGAGTTGAGACACGTCGAGTCAACTCAAGCCAACGACGCCAAGTCGTTCAGTGCCACGTCGATCCGCCGCGTCGCGGCTGCGCTGAGAGTGCTCTTGGAGTCGAGTGCGGCGCTCCGGCAACTCGTGGTGGTGAAGCGAGGCCTGCAGTCTTGCGCTGGTGCGATCAAGGAGCTGTTCCTTACGATTCGGATGGAAGGAGGCTTTGGCGGCAAGGCCAAGCACCCGCGCGAAGACTATTTGGTGTCGCTGTGCGCACGAATTGAGATTCACTTCGACATTCTTGCTGCGCTGGTCGGAGAAGATGCAGGCGCTCAAGAGATCGCACTGGTACGTATCTTCTCCATCCATCTCGATTGCCGTGGATACGACGCTCGGCTAAGTCTAACCTACTTCGCTCATGTATTTGTGCATCTGACCTATTGTGCAGCGTGAGAGAGTGCACGAAGCGGTATTGGGCAACTGGACGACGATGAAAATGGCGTCGTATCGTGGCTCGAGCGTGCTGCTGAGTGCTCTGCGGTTCCTGAACAACTTTGTGCATCAGAATGAGACCACGAAGGCGTCGCTCATTGTGGCGACAGCCTCGGGGTCTCTTCGTGCGACTGCGGCGCGAGAGACGACCACGACACTGTTCTCACAGTTGTCTCAGCTGGCGATGGTGACGTCAGTGAACTTTCCTGCTGTCCGGACTGCTGGAGAGGGCAAGCTCAGTGCGGCTCTCAGTACGACAGCCAGCATCGTCCTCAAGTCGATCGTGCTTAACGCAGAGTGCTTGCAATGGGCGATCAAATCTGGCTTCGTGACCAAGTCACTGGCGGAGGTGCAGCGTCGGCTCAAAAGCTTCTCCCAGACGAGCAAAAGCGATCAGAGCGAACTGCAGACGCTGTGCAACCTGCTTGGGATCCTCGCGAGCGTAGCGTCGTCGGACGAAGGGCGGCAAGTGATCTACTCGAGCTCTGAGACCTCGCTCGGTTACATTCTCGAAGACATCCTGAATGCATCTCCCGAGGCGACAAACGAAGAGGTGCTCAGGCAAGGATGCTTATTTGTTCGCAACCTGTCGCTCTCTCGACTCTCAAAGAGCTACTTTGCGGTCTGGGAGGGCGTCATGGAGCTCTTGGTCAAGCGATTGGTGGCAGAGGACACCACCACCAGCACTGTTAAGACGGATGTCGCAGTCACTGACTACCTCTCATGCGCGCTCTGGTCGATCGTGTACGACAACCAGAAGGCGCGGACGATCCTCGTGTCCAGACCGTCGGTGCTCCGGAAGCTCGAGCAGTTGCTCATGATGGCGAAAGGCTCAGGTACGACCTCCACTCGATGCTAACGCCATTGCTCTTATTCCTCACCTCGCCCTTATTCCTCCTCAACTTCGTGTTCTATTGTTCTTAAACAGGGACGACAGACGAGACTGCGGAGAACCTCACGCGAGTACTTGTTCTCGTCCAACAGTAAAAAAGGTGAGAAGAAGAACTCCGAATACAACTCTCGCAGCTTGAAGCTCCACGAAGTCTGGTCTGAACTCTGCTATGCTTTCATGGTGACTTTGAGTTTGGACTGCTAACGACTCTTGCCTCTCTGTAGTCTGTTGAACCCCTCCCAAGTGTCCAACCAGTAGACTCGATCGTACAAGTGATTCCAAGTGGCGAATCGAGAGGCACCGTAAGTTCAGAAATCGTCGTCACTCCCTCGTATCCCAAGCAAACTGGAAGGTGAAGTCGGCTCCTGCCAGTCAATTGGCAGTCATCCCATCATAAAAATGTACGAAAAGGTGTCCGTCGTCCACAGCATGCAGGTTCAGTGCAAGTAGAGTCCGGATTTCCATACCGCAGTGGGCAAGCAGGAACTGGAGGACGATGACGATCCAGGCCGCAAACTCGCTCTGGCACAGTAGCTGCACCGTCTCCGTGACGCCCTCCTCGTTTGCCCACTCGACGATGGACTTGCCATTGATTAGTCATGCTTTGTGATCTGGCCCCAGCTTACAATCGGTTGGTGCCACAGCCCTGACTGAAGGCGCAACGCGGGTGGCGCTGCTCAGCACGATGGACTGCAGTCGGCTAAGCGTGCGCTGAGAGAGTGAGCCGAGACGACGTACGCGCTGCGAGGCTGGAAGACGAGCCAGTCGCACGTCTCCATCTTGTCGAGCACGTTGGGCGAAGATGGTGATCACCCGCTGCTACTGCTATTGTCTTTGACTCTGGCTTCCGAGAGAGGGGTAGCACGAGGAAGACGCGCGTCGGGGAGGCTGATCGACAGTATCCGTAGAGCGCGAGCACGCCGAGTACATCCTTCACGGCACTGGAGCGCTACTGAGGCAGCACGCACGGGCATTTCGAGTGGTGCGAGGTTCACACTCAGCGTTGAAGACAGCTGAGTGAGATGGGAGTTGGAGGATGCCATCCATCTCTTGATGCGAGCTCTGGGGACTCGAATCGTCGACAAGACTCATTCGATTCGACTTCGTTCGGAGATGAGACTCCAGACGGTGGGTCCCCTACGTGCTCGGGGTTTATTCGCAAGCCTCTCGACGAATTACGTCGAAGAGGAGCTCCTGGCCAAGAGGTTGCATTGTGACGAGCACTCGACGACCAGCGTCACGACGGGCCTCGCAGCTGCTGGCCACCTTTCTTGCACGCTCTGGTCGATCGTGTACGACAGCCAGAGGTGCGTGTCCAGACCGTCGGTCGTCCGGACGCTGAGCAAGTGCGCGCAGCGGCGAAAAAGCTCCGCAGGCACGAAGTCAACGCCTCGCCTTCGCGCCTCTCTTCTTCCCTCGGGCCTCTCATTGCTGTGTGCTGAGACGCCGCTCTTAGCGTGTTGTTCTCTTGTTCACAAACAACGTTCTTCTCACACGGCAGCAAGTGCACTGGGCAAATGGCGTGTGAGCACCGACTGACCTTGAAGAAAGACGAAGCCAAGTCTTCGCTGCTAACTATTCAGCTGCGATCGAACGACATCGAGCGACGAAGGTATATCCATTTCCAGGAGGAGTTGGAAGCTCTTGAAGTCTCGACCATCTCATAACATTTAGCACGATATCACATTGTAGGAGATGCGGTTCCTTCGATGCTTCCCGTCCACATTTGTTCCAGGAAACGATGGAATGCGAATGCTCTCCGGGGGACTTGACATCTTCAGCCAAGTCTCCATCCTGCGAGAGACTAAAGAGAGGCAGCCGTGCGCGACTAATGCGTCGATATTCGAAAGTTACCACGCAGGACACGCACTTGCTGCCACACGCCCCACCCACTTGCTCCAACGCACGTCTTCGACTGTCTAACGACCCGCTTTTCGCAGTTCCCGGGCTCCAGTTCGCCATTTCGCATTTCGCGCCGCCCATGCGCGCAAGGCAACGGCTTCCGAAGACATCACCAGCAGCAGCTCGTCAAGCTCTACGAAGACTAGCGCCTTCACTACCACCAGCATGACTGCTGCCGAAGCCTCAGACCTCGACGGCGCGCTGCACAGCGAGCGCGTGCACGAGCGGCTGCAGTCGCACGCGTGGGAGGTGAGCGTGAGCTACCTGGTCATGTTCCTCTTCTGCGTCGCGCTGCTCAAGTACACGGCGTTCGTGCACCACCAGCTGACGACGGCCGGTGACCAGTCGTTCAAGCCCAAGGCGATTCTGCCGACCTTCCGAGCTCTCCTGGGGCTGCTCGCGGGCGCCACGCTCGTGCTCATCTGCCTCAACTTGGCGCTCATCTTCGCGTTCTCGAACGACGACACGCTGAAGACCGACATATACATTGGGATCCTGTACGCCGGGCGCCACTTCGTGCTCGTGCTTGCGCCGGCGTTCATGTACCAGAAGAGCTTGTCCAGCGCGGCGCTGATGCGAGCGAGTCTCATGACCATGGGCATCACCTTTGGTGCCTTAGTGCTGTTTCTGATCCCGCAGATCCCGACTGCAATCGAGTTGTACCTGAGCTTCGGCATTCTGCTGGTGTTCTTCATCGCCATGGTGTGGCACCCTGCGCCACGCGCCTCAGTCACCGTGATGAGGAGGTACGCGCTCTTTGCTCTCGTGCACGTTGTGCTAGCGATCGCACACGTGGTCTGCGTGCACTACGGGGTGCTCCAGACAGGCTCGCCGTTCTCCTCAACCTCGAGCGTCTGGACGTCTGCCACGCCGTTCTTCGTCTGGCAGCTGCTCAAGTCCGACACCGAGTACTGGCGCGGCAAAGGCGCGCAGAGTACGGAGCTCCAGCAGCTCTTCGCCAAGCGGATCAAGGTCACGGAGCGCGTTTCGGCCGAGGGACTCCACGTGCTCATCGAGATGCACCGGAAGCACGTGATCGACTTCTCGTCGCTGGAGCTCCGGCAGCAGATCGGCGACGGCAGTAGCTCGAGCGTCTTCAGCGGCCTCATGAAGTGCAAAGTGCCCGTGTCCGTCAAGGTGTACACGCCCGCAGACCTCTCAGACGAGGTTATCGCCGAGTACTCCCAGGAGGCCGCGCTCTGCGGGAACCTCGAGCACCCGAACATCGTGCGCTTCTACGGGCTCAGCGTCTGTCCGCCAACCATTTCACTCGTGTTCGAGCTCTGCCGTGGGAGTCTTAAGGAGATCTCGGCGCTCGCCAACGACGACGACTACGGCTGCAAGTCGCTCATCAAGATCACGCAGATGCTCGATGCCGCGCGCGCCGTCGCGTACCTGCACAGCTTCTCGCCGCCCTTCATCCACCGGGAGCTCAGCCTCGCGAGCTTCCTCATCGACGTATACGGGGTCGTCAAGCTCTCGGGCTTCGGGGACTCGCGCATCTTGAACCAGTTCACCGAGTCGAGTCACCATCTGCCTCGGCCTCCAGTGAGGTCCGTCTCAGGAGCTCCATGGGAAGAGCGCACGGCAACAGCGACCTCGAGTCCGTACGAAGCCTTCGACTACTCGACCAACGAGGTGGCGCGCAAGGTGTCGTTCCACCCGCCGTACAGCGAGCGCGTCGACGTGTACGCACTGGGGATGGCCTTCTGGCAGCTGTTGCACCCGAAGGTCGAGCTCCCGAAGCCCGGGAGCGAAGCGTACAACGACTCCGACTGGCGTCCGCTCTTCCATGAGTTTGTACCAGCGGACGTCCAGAAGCTCATTGAGAGCACGTGGGAGCACGACACGCGCGCGCGTCCCACGGCGCTGCAGGTGGTCCGGAAGCTCGAAGCCATCCAGCAGAAGGCGCTTGCGGACAACCTGGACTGCGTGGCGACGGCCGTGGACACCTCACGCATGGGCTCCTTGACTGACGCGCAGACTTGCAACAACGAGTTGGCCGACGGCGCCGACGCCGTGCGCAACTTGGTCTCGTCCAACCAGGTGCAGCAGTCCTGGGAGGCTGTGCGCCTGGGCAACGCGTGGATGGAGGCGGGCTTCCTGCACGAGGAGAAGCACGCGGCGCCGTTCCAGAACAAGCCGGGCATGCGCTACTTCTTCACTCCACAGGAGGCAGCGCCAGCGGCGAGCGACTCGATCGTCTCGGTCGAGAACGAGAACGAGAGCTCGATGATCGTCATCGGCATGAGCATGTCCACAAGGGAAAGCAACAACAGAACCGGCGGTGGTGGCATTGGTGGTGGCTTTGGCGGAGGCCTCGGAGGTGCACTGCGAGTCCCCAGGAGGTGCATGTGCAAGTCGAACGCGCGGCAGGTGGCGATGCCCCGGAGGATGTGGCGAGCGTTCGCGACCGCCGAGTCCAGAGCCGCCGCGCAGCACGACTTCACCATGAGCTCGTCCTACGAGAGCCTGCTCACGTCCGTGTTGCTTGTCGACAACGACCACCACAAGCAGTGAGGTCTGTCTGTCTTTCTCTTCTCCAGTGTGTGTGCCAACCAGTACGTATGTCCAGCCCGCCTCCTCCTGTTCCCCTGGGAACGAATTGTAAATACCCCCACCAATTTCTTAACTTCTAATCCACATTGTATACCAACAAAGACTTCAACACGGTCAATCCATCCATCGACACAACAAGCACTGTTAACCAAACCCGTCATGCCTCATCATCCGTACAACTCACAGGCTCTAGAAGACATCATCGTCCGAGTTCTCGTCGTCGCTGTCTCGCGCGTCCTCTTCGTCCGACGTGGCGTCGCTGTCCTTGTTGATGCGCACGTGGGTCGTGCCGCCGGGACTCACGACGCCCTCGATGTGGTGCGAGCCGACCGCTTCGTACATGTGCACCGCGCGTTTCTAGACATCCGCACAGCAAACAACACCAGCAGTTCTAATCAATACCCACAATCCCAATACAGTCACCACGACAGTGTTGTGTCCACAACACACTACGCACCATGGACTTGGACTTGTTCTTGAGCGTCGAAGGCGTCAGGAACGACGCTCTCACTGAAGCCTTCGTCGCCGTACCGGGCTCACCTAGCACGCGGCTGCGCTTGAGGCTGAGCACGTACGAGTCCACTTCGTCGCGCTTGTTGGACGAGATCTCCTGGAGCAGCTCGCGGCCGCCGACAAAGTCCTCGCCCTCGTCATCATCCAGACTCGCACTGTTATCTAACGGCGCAGCGGGCGACTTGATGTCGTCGAGCCCCATCGTGCCCGCGAGCTCCGACTTGGACGGCGTCGTGTTGTCAAACAAGTCGTCCACGTGCTTCTTCTCGTACTGCTGGACGAACTGCCGCACTTGCTTCTTGAACAGGTTCGAGCCCGCGCGGTGGACCTTCGTGGGAATTTTAATGGCAGACCCAGGACCGACTGCAGCGGATGACGCGGTGGCCTCCGAGGTCTTCTTCTTGTGCGCCGCGCGACTCGTGGGCGATGCAAACTCCTCAAACGACTTGGTCCGGCACTCGTTCGCGGTCTTCCCGTCCACAAACGTTGCTACCTCGGCCCAAAAGTTGGTCGCAGTCGTCGGGATCTGCATCTTGGCGGTCGCCAGAGCCTGGAGCTGCTGCTCCGTCCAGTCTAGAGCGTCGAACTCTTTCAAATCCTTGTTCCTCTGCTTGGCCTTCGCGTTGGGCGTCTTGGCTTTCACAGGCGTCTTCGGGGCAACGGGCGTCCGCGGGGGCTTTGAAGATGAGGCGGCGGCATGCTTCGCCTTCTTTGGTGGAGATCTACAATACGCACAGTACAGCTCTCTCAGCAAACAGTCAACCACACACATACATACACACATGAACAATTTCACGTACGAAATGTATGCAGGTGACCCGTGGTCGACGATGGTCACGCCATTCACGTCCGTCTTTAGGCGCTCGCCCCGCCACCAGTCCATCACGGGCGTGATCATGCGTCCGCTCCTCGAGCGCTTTGTACGCGGCGACTCGATCTCCTCCTCCTCCTCTGACTCAGTCTCCAATTCTCCCATGTACTTTGCTGTCTTCTTGCTGCGATACAAGTCAAGAAGAGAGTGAAAGAGGTGAGTGACTCGAACTATGGGATACACCAACACAACCACACATACACAAACAGCTCCCTACCGTTTCAGAGTCGTCTTGTTCACCACGGCCCCCAGCTTTTGCCGCCAGTTGATCGGCACCCCCTCGACCAGGATCTCCACCACAGCCTTCGGAACTCCTCGCGCTCTCGCCATTTCCACGTCGAGAGCGCCATCGAGCTTCACTCGTTCGTTCGCGGTCGACACAAACTCGAAAGCACTCACTCGCTTCGCGAACTGGACCATTGCGTCGCGACCTTCGACCTGCCCTTCAAACACCAGCTGGATCAGATTCTTCTGCTTCCGGCCACTACTGCTGCTTCCTGGTTGCTTGTACGCGGGTGGCCACTGCGGCGTCCAATGGCAAAGCACGATCTTCGTAGCAGAACTGGACTTGGCCGCCCTCTTCGACGTCTTGCTAGATGAGGTCTTGGTCTCCTTTTGGACGCTGCTACTCGTCTTCTTGGCCTTTGGCAGTGCTTCGACGTCCTCGAGGATCGAAAAGGACGCCGAGAGCCGCTGTTTCTGGTCCGAGCGCCTGCGCGGGGACGACCGCAGGGCTCGCACTCGCTCTGCCGACTCATCGCCACCAGTGTCATCACCATCTCCGTCTTCTTCCTCTGCTGTACTGTCGCCCGCACTACCGCTGCCAGTATGTTGCTGTTGTTTCTTCTTTTGCTGTTCTTTTATCGAAACCTTGGGGTTGCGGCTTTTCCCAAACACGAGGCGCTTCTGGATCTGCAGCAGCTCTTCGTCCTCCTCTGTGTTCCCCACTTGTGCAATGGGTGCGTGCGCCGGCGGTAAGGAAGGCAAGAAGCGCTGTTGAGCGCGTAGCCGCTTGGACGAGCGAACGGACGTCGACGGCGGCTCGTCCGCAGCGCGCGGGCGCTTCGCCTGCGTCGTCTTGCGCTTCGTAGGCGGCGTTTTGTCTTCTGCCGCATCATCGCCTTCGTCTTCTTCTTCGGTGGACTCGAGTACCTGCGTCTGGACGGAAGACGCAGGCGAGGCTGACGGCGCAAGTCGTGCCTTCATCGCGCTGCGGGTGACGCGCGATGAGGTAGCAGACGCAATCTCCACTGGTGACGTGCTCGAAGGTGCTGATGATGAGACGCTCTGACTGCGTGCATGTCTTGGGGTAGTGGTGCTACTGTTGCTGTTGCTGCTGGCTCTGCGTGCACTGCTGTTGTTCTTCTTGCGCAACGTCACGTTCATCACGAGCTGGTTGAAACTCGCCTCGATCTCCTCCGGAGTGCGCTCAGTAACGGTACCACGCACGCTCAGCTTCTTGCGCAAGTTGGGCGTCTGCTGCAGTCGCGCCTTGCGCTTCGGCATCCCCACGGGAGTCTCTGGAAGGAGCGTAGCGCCATCGGCACCGCCACTGCGCCGCCGAGCGCTTGTAGATTGCGCTCGTGACGTGTCGACGGACGACGCGGCCTCGAGCGCCGAGACGACCACGCGCCGCACGCGCGTCGGTGGTCGTGCTGCTGCTTCTCCTGCAGAGGGAGATGAAGACGAGCGCCGGTTGGGCGTGGCCGCGTCGCGCACGCGGAAGATGGCGCCGGAGCGCACCACGTCCGCCATTGTCGTCGCGGGTTCTTCTTTGGCGGAATGGCTTTCCCTTCGATTATACCAGAAATGCACCTTTTTTGAGAGCGGAAATTCACATTTGGCTCTGCGTCAAGTTTGAATGTCCGCTTTCGAAAAAGGCGAGTTTCTGTTTCCAATTGTTTTGCTTGCCTTTGATTCGGATATCACAGTTCTGATACCAAGGTATCAACAGAGTGAGCAGGTTTTGTGGGATCAGTAGAGCTTGGTGTCGAGCCAAAGTTGCACCTCAGTATAACTGCATGGCAAAACCTTTGTAAAGTAGGTTCCGATCAAAGAAAAAGCGCACTTTTCAATAAAACCCCTCCAGGAAAGCCTCCGATCCTCGACGACACGGACAAGGCTTTGGCGCTCCAGTGGAAGAGAGAGAGAGGTCGCACGCCGCACGTACCAGGACATTGCCGCCATGGCGTATCAACACTCGAAAGCAGCGCCA
Source organism: Globisporangium polare (assembly GCA_023333845.1). NCBI lineage: Eukaryota > Oomycota > Peronosporomycetes > Pythiales > Pythiaceae > Globisporangium > Globisporangium polare. The sequence goes on along the minus strand of JAASFQ010000050.1, from coordinate 25,327 downwards.
GGTCGCGCGGAGAAGAAGGTATCCGCCGAAAGCAATCGGCGTGTTCTTGCGGAAGCAGCACCTTCCGGATCGAGTGGTGACTGTCGAGGACGGAAGCGCGTCCCTCGATAAAAAACCCACAGTGGAGCTCATCGACAGCGCCATCTCCTCAATCGACGTGTGTGTCAACACCTTCACAAGCAAAGAGGCCAGGCGTGTTTGTTTACTCCTTCTCTCTCTCTCGCTCGTTCGCGACTACACTAACCAACTAACAAGGGCTTCGACGAGCTTCACTGATGAGTTTCCACTTGAAAGCTGCTGTGAAGCTAACAAGCGGCATCTTCGCTACTTATGAAGCCAGAGCAGCAGATCGCTCAGAGCTGCGTGAGATTCGCAGGTTGAGGGAGCGTCTCTCTGCATGCACGACGCAATACTTGCGGGCAGCAGGCTGTTAAACTCGGCGAGTGTTCACGATGTGAAACCGAGCCAAAATCGTATGCGTGCAGCTATTCAAGTTTAGCCATGGGATGGCGATCCGCGTTGCCTTCTCGCGACCCGAAACGCCAGTGCTGTTCTTTCCTCATTCTCCCAAGGTGTCGCGTTTCACACGAGAACAGCAGCAAACTTCGTTATAGAACAGAGGAGCTCCGACGCGCGCGATCCGCCAGTGCGCTGGACGACCATTGCGCCATTCTTCATACTCGCAACACACGAGCGAACGATATCCGCACGAACAAGCGTCAGCTGCGAGCTGAGTGAACAGGCGTCAAATGCGAGTGCTGGGTCCTGACATAAATCCCCCCAACAGGCGCGGGTGGACACAAAGAGATCGCTGCATCGCTGGAGCGCGCAAAGTGCAGCGTCGTGTTTGTCTGCGTCGATGAGTGAAGATGCATCCGCGGTGTGTGGAGTGAAAACCGGTGAACACTCCTATTCCCCTAATTGGGACCTTTCACAATGGATGCACACAAAAAGCAAGATTTGTTCATCGGGGAAAGAAAAAGCAAGCAAGCAAGCATGCAGCACCGCGTGCCCATTCGCCTGGGCAAGCTGCGCACGTCCGTGCGGGACGCACCGGCCGCCGCAGGCGTCGCAGTGCACATAGACAGCGGCTCCATCAGTGGTGGCGACTCTAGTGGCGCTGCGCTCTTCGCGGCGTCGGTGGCGCGCATCTGCCGCGTCTGCACGCAGAACGCGTCGCGCTACACGTGTCCGCGTTGCAACGCGCCGTACTGCAGCGTCGCGTGCTACAAGCAGCACGGCGAGTCGTGCACCGAGCGCTTTTACGAGGAGCACGTGCGTGATGTCGTGCAATTGGACAGCAAGAGCTCGGGCGAACGAGACGCGCAGCGGAAGATGAACGACATGCTCGCGCGCGTCAAGCGCTTCCAGGATGAGTCCGCCGATCGCATGGGAAACGGGAACGTAGGTGATGAGAACACCAATGAGGGTGATGAAGAGCTACAAATGGAGATCCTCGAGGCGCTGGCGCAGCTCGCGCTCGCAGACGACGAGAGCATTTCGCTGGACGACCTCACACCCGCGCAGCGCAAGCAGTTCATGGCTGAGGTGGCTGACGGACGGCTGAGCCAGTTCATCCGCTTGTGGGGGCCCTGGTGGCTGATGGACGCGCGCAAGTACGAGAGGGAGACCGAGGTGAAGCGCCGACAGCTCGTCATCCAGGAGATCGGCTCTGGTAATAGCTCAATAGGCTTAGAAGAAGAAGATGATGGTGATGAGGAGGAGGAGGACGTGGAAGCCTCGGGTCCAGTCATGATCGAGTCGGCGGCGTTCCCAGCGGAGCTCTTCACGAAAACCAGAGCCGCGAACATGCCCGAGAGCCTCAATGGATTACTGCCACAGAACCGCCCGCCTTCACCAGCACTGCGCTTCCACCTGATGGAGATCCTCTTCAGCTACGCGCTCGTGATGCGCACGTTCAACGGCGACTGGCAGCAGGACACGAGCGAGGCCGCGGCGGCGCTGCTGCACCTAAGCGCAGTGCTGAGTGCGGACGCAAAGTACGAGTCCATCGAGCACGTGCTGCACGCGTGTCTGCTCAAGCGCATCGACACCGAGTACGAAGCCACGGGTGCCAGTACAACTGGTGGACGAGGGTCACGAGAGGTGAGCCAGCGCATTCTCCACGACGTGACGCTGTTGCTGAGCGCCAAAGTGTTCCTGTTGGATGCGCTCAGCGACGCCCAGGCGATGCTCGTGGCCTACAGGAAAGAGCTCTTAGATGTGAATGTGGGACAAGAGGCAACGCTGCCACCAGCAAGTATGGATAGCAAGTCAAAGAAGACGAAGAGCTCAAAGGCCGAGAAAGAGAGACGACAGGCGACTAGGAAGCTCGAGCTCGTGGACAGGAAGCTCCAGTTCTTCCTCACGTGGGCCTTCCACACGCCCGAGGCGCATTTCCAGACCACGGCGCGGGAGATCGAGCGCGCAGCAGCAGCAGCCACAGAGGTCTAGGCAGTTTTGAGCTGCTCAGTTTGTATAACGTTAATGGAATACGAAGACGGCATGGCTGGCGTTTGTCAAATATTGCTGTTGTTTTGTTTGTTGCAATTTGGTACTTATCTTGTTGTTGTTCTCGTGGTTGCTCTGCACACTGCGCTCTGCCTCTGGCGCTTAGTTTATAATTCGTTTTTCTTGTTGCTCTTGCAGTAGTTGTGTTGCGAGGTCTCCGGAGTCAGTCGGTCGCCACTCTCGCGGGCTTGCTGCTGGGTGGGTGGGGACGTTCGCTCGCGGGACTCGACGGTGGCTCACAACTGCTTCAGTGACGCGCTTCCGAGGCTTCGGGTCTTTCAAATCTTCGGTCTTCGCGGGAGAAGGAGCTGAGCCTCAAATCGCGCGAGGCTCGACATAAAATAATAATTTCACACACACCGGCAACTCACAACAACAACAAACAGCAGCTTCGGTGGGCGGATGGCTGGACAGGAGGAGGGCTTGATAGACTTCACCTGACTCGCCTCGAGAGACTGGACTTGACTTGCTGCTGCACGTCGAGTCTCTTCCGCCGCCATTGCCTGACAGCTCATGCACTCGGCGGTCCGCCGCTGCCCGTGAGCGCGTTGAGCGCCGTGATCCACTTGTTGAACTCGCGGCTCGAGGGCGCCGTGAGGATGAGCTTCTTGCCCGTCTGCTGGAACTCGGGCGTGTTGATCGCGAACGTGAGCGCCTTGGGGTCCGACTCGATCGTCGAGTCGTTGAGCATGATCGAGCTCGACTTGGCGCCCACCTGGTTCACCATGCTCTCCTTCTTGTAGCCCGTCAGGCGCGTGCCCTGGAGCACGAAGAAGCGCTTCTTCGAGCCGATGAAGCGGCGGCTGCTCGCCACTTTCAGCAAACCCTGCGTGCACGTGAACGGCAGGATCGCGCGCACCCAGATCACTGGTCCGATGAAGTTGTCGACCAGCACGTACTCGCTCTTGGGCGTCGAGATGAGCACTTCCTGGAACTTGGTGCGCGAACTCACGGTCACGATCTGCGAGCACATGATCTCGTCCTCTAATAAGTTAGTGTCGCGGTTCACGAGCAGCAGGCGCTCGTGGTCCGTCAGCAACAGGTGGTACCGCTTCTTGCGCTTGAGCGTCACGGGCCCCGCGAGCAGGATGCTCTCGCGCGTCTTGAGCAAGTTGTCCCAGATGCGCATGGTCGGCGACCGCACGATCGCCACAATCGCGTTGCGGTTCTTGCGCTTCACGGCGCTGCACACGTCCGGCCGCATGGACAGCACCATCTCCTTGAGCACGTCGATCTCCTTGGCCGAGAGCACGCCGTCCGCCGCGAAGCCCTCGCAGAACTCGAGCATGTCCTCCACGAGCATGTGGTCGCCGTCGCCGCCGCCGCTCTGGCCGCTGCTCGTCGAGCCGCGGCGCGAGCTGGCGCGTGGCGACGGGGCCACAGTGGACGCAAACGAAAAACGGCTCGTCATCACGCCCGTGGAGCGGCTCGGGGTCTGCGGCGTCATCTTGGAGCGCGCAAAGACGACGATCATCGGCCGCGCCGGGCGGCTCAGCAGCGCAATCGCGCGGTTGTACTCGAGCCCGCGGATGATCTCGCCGTCCACCGCGTGGATGACGTCGAACTGGCGCACGCCGTGTGCCTCGGCGTAGCCCACGATGTTCGGGTGCGCCATGGGCAGGTCCTTCACGATCACGTTCACGTCGTCGGTCGTGATGGTCATGTTGAGGCTCGCGCCGCGGAACTCGACCGCGAAGAGGCCGTTGCGCTGGAACGGGCGGTAGAACTGGATCGCGAGCGGCCGCGTCTGCGTCTGCAGCATCTGCACGATGGAGTCGTAGCTGCGGCCGACAGTGCGCGCACCCTGCACCTTGTAGATCACGTCGTCGATCTGGATCTTACCGCTGGCCTCGGCCGCGCCGTAGCCGCCGTCGGGGCGGCGCTTGAACTGGTTCACGATCACCGAGTCGTTCTGCTCGCGGATCGTCATGCCGAGCGCGCGGTCCGTGAACAAAACCTCAAACACTTCGCTGCGCTTCATGGGCGCGAGCGCCTCGGTCTTTGGCGAGAGACACAAGCAGAGCGGGTGCGAGACCTGCGCGAGCACGTCCTTGCTGATCTGCACGAGGCTCGAGTTGGCCGTGTCGATGAGGTCGACCCAGGCCTCGTCGCTCACGCCGAACTGCGCGCGCAGCTGCGCCTCGATGAGCGACTCGAAGACCTGGTCCGGCACGTTCGGGTCCCACGAGATCACGCGCGTGGACGCGTCGTCCAGGTCGATCACGCGGATGCTGCACGTGCCCATGACGTTGGTCGTCGAGCCGTTCGAGTTGGAGGACGAGTGCGACATGAACTCCATCTTGCCACGTGTGTGTGTGTGTGTGTGTGTGTGTTGTGAGCTTGTTGCTTGTGGATGGAGATAGAGAGGGAAGACGAACGCGCTCGACTGCTTGCTTGCTGGCCGCTTGTGTGTGTGTGTGTGTGCGTGCGTGGATGGCGGCGGGGGCTCGTGGGCGTGGGACGGAGCCGCGAGCTTGGCGTTCGCGTAGCTGCTGGGGAAGAGATGGCGTTGTGGGTGGGAGGGTGGGCGGGCTTCTGTGTTGCTTTGCTTGGCGCGCGGAGGAGAGGGAGTGTGTGGTGTGGCCCACGCGACGCCGCACTCCGTGATAAAATCCGTTTGCAAAGATAGACAGGCGAAATCGAGAATTGCACGAAACGAGCCAGCAAATGCGTAGCTGGATAGCGAGACTGTTGAGCGCGACAAAGAACGGGACGCTCTCAAACGGAAGTTGGCTCTGTGTCGTCTGTCGCATGTGGCCGCTGCCACACATCCCGCCAGCTACGTCCACATCCCGCCAGCTGCGTCCACACTCTGCCAGTGTATATAGACAGCTCCGCAAAACTGCCTCCGCGCGCTGAAGCACGTCCCGTCCACGCCCCGCGCCGAAAAAAGCGGATTGCAGATCCAGATGTCCTGGAGCATACAAGCCCCAAGTCATGCCAAAAGTGTGCTTGGGGCGGCCGTCCCAAGGACACAGACACGACAGGCTTCGTTCGGAAGCAAGCGAGCAGAGAGCCACAACTGGACTGGCTGTCTCGATGCAAGGCGCGAGCCAAAGGCACAACAAAGCGAGTGAGTGGATACTCGTAGAAGAGGAGCGGACGCGTCCGCTCGCGCGCCAAAACGGAAAATTTGCTGCGCGCCGCAGGCAAACGCCAGCAAGCAAGTCAAGCGGCTCTGACTCCCTATGAAACGCCTCAGCGCTGGCTTTCGCGAAACCGTCGCCGCGCGCTCAGAATTCCTGTTGCGAGCGACTGCGAGCTCGTCACAAGCAGACGCTTGTCCGTCGTCCGCATCCATCCCAGATCCGCAGAAGGCACGGCCGATCCGATCCGCAGAAGACACGCCACCACAATCAAATTTGCGGCTGTGAGCAGCGAGAGTCAAGCCTATGAGAAATGCGAAGGGCGAAAAACTTGACGGAAGGCCACGAGGACGCCAGTCGTGGTTGGGGATGGCACCACCACCCGCACACGCGCCATTTCAGGGCCGCAGGATCCCGCCAGCCAGCCAGCGGATGTGTGGGTATCGGTAGAATGCGAACACGCACATGATTGAACCAGGCGATATTACGTGGTGTAATATTCTTTTCACTGGCGACTTGTGCAAAGCGATCCGAGTCCAGGAGCCAAGAGGATTATTACAAGGCTGCGTGGGCGGTGATGGCGTCGGCCGGATTTTCTCACCATATTGCCGCTGCGGTGGTGTTGCGGGGCGTACCGCACGCAACAAATCGCATTGCGCCACGCAACGAATCGGATCGGGAAGCAGCTAACAAATGCGTTGCGCGCGTCCTGATCAGGCTGCGGAGTGGGCTGCATGTCACGTCAAAAACCATGGAACGGCGATGGCGCTGAGACATCTGCGGACATGCACATGGAGAGAAAAGCTCCAGTTCGCTCGGCTCGAGATGGCCGAGCGAACGAGACGACAAGTGCTGTACTGTACTGCTCGGCACTGTTCGCTCGACCGGAAGAGGCCTGCAAAAGTGCTGTGTCTGCTTCAGCTGAAGCGCGCGAGCGGGGCGTCCCAATACTCTCCAGCACGCAGAACGCTAGCGAGCCTTCATTCGTTCATTCATTCGTTCATCCACTCGCACGGACTTGTGGACGAGCGAGTGAGTTACAGTAGCACTTTCACCTCCGCGTTCAGCGAAAAGATGACGCGCACGGTAATCTTCTCGAGAGCTGTGCTAACGCTCAGGCGAATACGCGTGCTGAAAAACGCGGCAAGGGCCGATTGCAAATGCCGATCGCAGGAGCACAGGCGACAGCCTATTATAACACAATCGTGCTATGCGCGACTTGATTGGCTGGACATATATAGATGCAAAATTATAGCCACTCATATAATACTATCACTCAAGAAGGTGGCTTGAAACATATTTTGCGCGTGCGCGATATGATTGGCTGAGCACAATCGCTCCGCATCTATAGCCACTAGTATAGTCCTCACCAAAATGGCTTGAACTCGTTGTGCCAGACCGTGAGCCAGCGCTTCGTCGCATCCAGCACGACGAAGCACGAGCTGAAGCGCGCCTTGGGCGCAATTGCTGCCGGGAACACAATGCCTCTGTCTCCAGCACCACCACCCACTGCGTACACGAGCGACGTCACCTGCACGCCACCACTCGCGCTCTTCTTGACTGTGACTAGCGCCTTGTAGAGGCGTTTGGCCATGGCCTCGTATGGCGCAAAGAACTCGTCGCTCTGGCACATGGAGCCGCCAATGACGAGCACCTTCAGCAGCTGGAAGATAAACTCGCTTTGCTCAGTGGCTTCACAAAAGATCTGCGCGTTCTCGCTCTCCGGGTTCACGAGCATCTCCTTGAGCAGGTCGCTGGCGGTCGCGCCGTCGAAGACGTCGTCCAGACAGCGCTTTAGGGAGCCAGAGGATGTGACAACGCCCGCGTCCACGAGGCGATCGAAGAACGCGAGGCTCGTCACGTTCACCTGGAGCCTGTGGAGCTGAAGCGCGTGTTTGCCGGGGGTTGTCTCTAGGGGGAGCTATACACATAGAAGCCGTGAATGGACGGGTGAGTACGGTCTTATAGGAAGAGAGAGAGAGAATGGTGAGGCGTCGTACGGAGAGCAGTGTGCGCACGTGTGCGTCCTGGAAGAACTGCGCGATGATCTCCTCTGCGGCGTCGCTCGTCACGCGCCGCTTGACGCGGAAGCGCTTGATCTGCAGCGTCTCGTTCAGGTTCCTATCAGCTCAGCAATGCGCGCACAGACACCGTGAACAAGCTCAGCCCGGCAGCTCTACGCAATGTGACCATACTCGCAATTGAAAGACGCACCACTGCAGCAGCTTCTGCTTCACGTCCGAGTCCTTGAGCAGCGGCACGCCGTCCAGGATGAGCTCAAAGAGCCCTTGCGCATCGCCACCAAGCGGCGTCACTTGCTGTTCCTGGTTCTCTGCTGCCGGCATCACGCTTAATATTCGCTCGTATCAAGATATGAGCCACTTGGCCGCTTGGCAACCTGACCTGCCGTCGACAGGTCGCGACCTTTCACAGCGCCACAATATATCAACCTCAATGGCGTCCGCGTGTGCAAATACGAGTCATCCTCTGTTGTTGTTAGTTTGGTGAAGTACGCCGACGTCGCGTGTGTATCGATCTCTCTCCCTGTATATCTGTCCTATCACTTGGCGAAGGTCTTGCTGCGCACCGAGAAGACCACGAGCAGCGGGTGGCCCTCATGGTAGAGCCGCATCGAGTTGTTGTAGAGCGGCACGCGGAAGCGCACTTCGCCTCCTTCTTCCTGGCGCGCGATGCGCTTGAGCGAGAGCGTGCAGTGGCCCGTGATCGAGTCGTTCTTGACCCACACGAGCATGTGCAGCTGCTCGAGCGGCCGACTGTGCTGGATGAGCGCGTTGAGCGACAGGTTGAGCCCATGAGCCTCCTGGCACCGCTCGCCGATGACGTCGCACTGCTTGCGGTCCTCGCCCACGAGCGGCGCCACGACGCGCGTCTTCTTGGGCACCAGCGCCTTGTCGTTCCAGTAGAGCTGCATGTTGGACACGATGAGCACGGTGGACACGGGCACGCGCACACTATTGAGGTGGCGCACGACCTTGGGCTGGTCGAAGTAGCTCGGCCCCGTGGCCGGCTGCGGCTGGCGGAACTGCTGGATCATCTTGCCGTCCACGAGCGTCGACTGCGAGCGCTTCGTGCGGCGCATCACGCCGTGCGGCGACAGACTCGCACCGCCGGACGCGTCCTTGCCCACGCACGGGAAGCTTAGCACGAAGGTCGCGAACACGGGGCTGTGGTCGCTCACGTCCATGCCGTGGCCGTGGTTCACCGACCGGTAGTTGTCGATCCACTGGACGCCGCTCTCGAACGGGCTCTCGACCTTCTCCGGCATGAGCTTCGAGTCGGACACCAGCAGCGAGTGCACGAGGATGCGGTCGCACCACCCGGGCACGCGCTTCTTCACCTTGCCGCCCTTGTAAAAGGGCTCCTTGTACAGCACGCGGTACACGAGCGCGGGCCACGACGGCAGGGTCTCGTTCACGAACCCGCGCTTGGGCAGCTTCTTGTACGTCGGGTAGAAATCCGGGAACTTGTTGGGCTCCGTGAAGCCCTCGAAGATGCCGCTGGTGCGCCGGTCGTTCAGCAGACCGTCAAACTTGTCGTGCAGCTCGAGGTTGCGCCCCTCGGCGAGCATGTGCAGCACCATCTGCGGGTCCAAGTGCACGATGCGGTAGTTCATGTCGCCCATCCACACGACGTGGTGGAACTGCTCCGTGAGGTCGAAGCTGTAGTGGCCCATGACTTTGCCCAGGTTCGCATTTAAATTCCGCACCTGCTCGCGCCGGTACGTGTCGTTGCGCGCGTCCAAATGGCAGTTCACGAACACGATCGTCGTGTTGTTCACCAGCAGCGCCACGGCCACGCCACCTTTCGAGCCGCTCGTGATGTTGAACTTGTGCACGCCGGCGCGCACAAGCTTCACCTTGTCCTGCACGCTTGCTGAGATGAAAACCGCGAGCCCCGTGAACTTGGTGCCCATGAACGCGCCGTCGCCTCTCCCATGGACAGCGTCGATGACCGCGTCGATCGGGTGGTTCTTGTTCGCCAATAGGAAGTTGCTGTTGCGCATCTCCATGCGGTAATACCGCGTGCCCTCGGCGTTGCGGTTCAAATACGCCTCCACCGCGTGGTACACGTTCTCGGACACACCCTCCTGGACGCCCAGCACGTAGAGCTGGTACCCATGAGGCAGCAAATGCTGGAGCATTGCGCCTGAACGCTGTTCGTCGATGATGCCGGCGCCATCAGCGAATGGATCAGCTGCACCCATGTTCCACGTCCCGACCCACATGCGCACGTCATTGCTGCTCGGTCGCTTCCCGTTTGACGTCGGTGGTTTGCGGGTGCTGCTGCTCCTGCTACTGGATCCTCTCCGTGGCGGCGCCATCAGCGAACCAGTCGAGCGCAAACCTGCTTCCTGTAGCGATCGTGGGGACGTCACGCGGTGGCTGTCCGTAAAGGCGTCGAACGCATCCCCTCCGGAAATGTCGCCGTCATCGTCCTCCTCTTCCTCTACAGTCGTGTCCACGACGCTCTGAAAACTTGACGAACTGCGGCGCAGCATGGCTTCTGGTGCGCGGAAGGACGTCGCGATGGCCAGCTGCTGCTTGTGCGTGGCCCCAAAGTCGTTGTCCATGTCCAGGTTCGCGGACGCTGACGTGCTGTGCGCCAACTCGCTCTTGCGCTTGGAAAAAGAGTTCATGAGCGCCGCGGCGTCGCGGTTGCCACGCGTTGCACCGCGTGTGTTGGTGCTGTTGGCCTTCTCCAGCATGGGCGTTGGCGGCAGGAGCTTCTTTGGCGCAGGCGGTAATGGCGCTGATAAAGCTGCTGCTTGTGCTACATGGGCTGCTGGTTTCTTCTGGGTGGTGGCCGTAGTAGACAGCGGCCGCTTCAGTCTCTCGATCGCGAGCTCGCGGCTCTCAATGTCCGCCAAGTTGTTGCAGCTGAAGCTGCTCTTGACGTTGTTCTCGCCGTTCCAGTAGCCCGCGCGCAGTTTCTCAACCGGTTTTGAGACCGTCGAGCGCTTCGTGCGCGCGCGGTGCGAGGCCGCGATGGCCTCGGCAACGGTCAGTCCCGTGTACCCAAAGCCGCTCGCATAGCTTTTCGACTTTGCGATGGAGCTCGGCTGCCTGTTCCTTCCCTGGCTGAGGGTTTGCGCCGCGCCACTGTCGAGCAGCGCGTCTTCGGCCTCGGCGGCCTTCGCGGCGTGCAGCATGGCGCTCATCTCGCCGCCCGCAAACGTCTTTGGCGGCTCGACCATCGAGAGCGACATTGGTCTACCGCCGCTCTTCAGCAAGCGGTTCTCCATCTCGAGCTCACGCACACGCTGGCTCAGTCTGCTCGCAGTGTCTCGCCACTCGCTCGTGTCGCGCAACGGACTTGGCCCTGGCGGTGGCGTTCCTGCTGCTGCCGCCAAGTTCTCTCTTGTTCGTGATCGCCCTCTCTGCTCTGGACTCGTACTATTGCCCCTCGCAAACACGGGCGGCTTACCTCCTGCTGAACTGAACGAATACGCTGGCGGTGCAGACGACGCGGGTGGCGTCGTGGGTGGCGTCATCGGTGGGGTGCGTGCTTCTGCAGCAGCAACAGCAGCAGTAGCCGAGCGCGTGGGCGACACGAGCCTTCGGATCTCCACCGTCTTGGCCTTGAGGATGCCGTTGCCAATGCCACTGGCTGCTACGGGTGACGCCACAGGCGACAATTGCTGCTGCCGCAACTGCGTGGGCTCTTCGATCTGCGAGAACGCGCGCGTGGTGCGGTTGCGCAGCGCCAGGCGCTCGGGGGAGGCCATTGTTTGTGTGGGTGGTCTGCTGCTGGTGCTTGTGTTGCGAGTTGCGCGACGGACGCACTGAGTGACTGGTGGTAACGCGCGCGCCGTGAGCCGACTTCCTCCTTCTGCTTGTGCTTCTCGCTCGCTTGCGGCTCGTTCTTCTGCGCAGCGGCTGTTGCGCCACTTGGTTGTTTCTCTTCTCGCGAGTGTGATGCCGGTGCTCGAGTTTGGCTGCGAAAAGTGTTCCCTGCGTTCTTCTTGGGAGAGGCGGCTGTTTGCTGGAACGCACGCCGTAATCTCTCATATATGATATGCTGAAATGCATGATTTGCTGCAGGTGCTTCTTGCGGGAGCTTGCTGCTGTTTTCCAATTTGCTGGTATCACATGTACAGCTCCATGTGTTGCTGCGCGTGCTGTCGTCACGGTTGCTACTGGAGATCACCCGGCAGCCCTCTTTACAGCGGTCAACACCCTGTCTAAAACAAGCTTCGCCGCACCAAGTGTCATCATTTCCAGCAAACGCAGGCCCAAAAGAAGGATTCCCCACCCAACTCAAACTGTGCGATGCCAGCCAGCTCGCTCGGAATACAGCGCCCTCCACAATTGGCGGGCCGCAAAAACAAAATCAAAAACAAAACAACGCGCCAAATCCACTCAAGAGGCAACCAAACCAAACAGCAGCAGCTTCAGACAGCAGCGCAGCGAGAATGAGCAGCTTGGGCATGAGCGGCAAGCGCGCGCGAGCGGACGGGGGCATCTCCAAGGAGCAGTACGAGGCCGAGGACGCCCTCGCGTCGTCCGCCTTCGGTGGGGGTGGCGACTCGGCGGCCAGCACCAGCACTGCCGCATTCCCGCGCGCGTCCGAGCAGACGCTGCAGACGCGCAAGATCTTGGGCCATGGCGGCGCCTCAGCCTCGACAGGATCGACCATGACGACGACGCGCGCGAAGGAGTCGCAGCGCCAGTTCACGGCGCTGAACCGTGCGTTCGCGTCCAATATCAAGGCCCAGTGGCAGCACAACAAGCGCGGCGACTGGCTCGAGAACATGAAGGAGTACATCGCGTACGCGCGCGACATCACCGCCAAGTTCGGCGCGCAGTACGGTCAGGTGCTCACGTTCGGCAGTGGGGACTGCGGCCAGCTGGGCCACGGCGTGGAAGAAGACGACGACATGATGGTCAAGTACCCGCGGCCGCTCGAGCTGCTCTCCAAGATGCAGATCGTGCGTGTGGCGTGCGGCGGGCTGCACACGGGCGCGATCGCGGCCACGGGCCAGGTGTACACGTGGGGCTGCAACGACGACGGTGCGTTGGGCCGCGTGGGCGAGGAGAATCTGCCGGCCAAGGTCGATGGATTCGGCCCCGAGTGCCTCGCCGTGCAGATCGTGGGCGGCGACTGCCACACGGCCGTGGTCACGGCTTCGGGCCAGGTGTACACGTGGGGCTCGTACAAGGACAAGGAGGGCAAGCAGTGGTGTGACGCCGCGACGCCCAAGGCAGCCTTCAAGCAGAAGCAGCCGCGCCCGTTCCTGATCAAGGGCATCGCCCACGCCGTGGACGTGCGCTGCGGCTCCTCGTTCAACGTCGTGCGCACGAGCCAGGGCCACGTGTACTCGTGGGGATTGGGCGAGATGGGCCAGCTCGGCCGCAAGGTGGACAGCGAGATGAAGGACGCGAAGGGCGAGTACCTCGTGGACATGGTCTTCCACGACCACCTGACGCCCGCGCGCATGACGCTCGGCAAGGACGCGCTGCCAGCCGTCAAGGCCATCGGCTGCGGCTCGTACCACACGCTCATTGCGCTCGCGGCCAACGGATACCTGTACACGACGGGGCTCAACAACTACGGCCAGCTGGGCGTCGGCAGCACGGAGAACCACGTGGAGCTGCAGCTCGTGGAGGACCTGACGACCGAGAACGTCGCGGCCGTGGAAGGCGGGACCCACCACTCGGTCGTGCTCACGAACAATGGGGACGTGTACACGTTCGGGCGCGCGGACTCGGGTCAGCTGGGCACGCAGGACAACTGCCAGACGGGCGACTTCAAGGACCGTCCGCAGAAGGTGGCCTTTCCCAAGGACAACAAGGTGGAGATCCGCTCGATCGCCGCGGGATCCAACCACGCGCTCGCACTCACGGAGACGAATGCGATCTACGCCTGGGGGTACGGCGACATGCTGGCGCTGGGCAACGGCGAGGAGCAGGACGAGCCGCGGCCGCGCCTGCTCGAGTGGCGCAAGACCAAGTTCGGCGACGCCGAGATCCTGCAGATCGACGCCGGCGGCCAGCACAGCGCTGTGCTCGCGACCCGGAAAGGCGGCGACAGCGCATAAGCACGACGCAAAGGTATCAAGATGACCAAGGTGATGACGATGAGCCAGCCATTCTCGAGCAAGGAAGCAAATATATAGAATTCGATGTTACACAGCAAAGAGCGTATCCGATCCGCCAATGGAGGCGTTTCCTAGCCGACTGACCAGTGGTGACTTTGTCTTGTTGTCCTAGGTCTCCACTAAGCGAAACCAAGGCCCCAAGTCGGTCTCCAAACCATTTTCCAGCCATTCACTCAACCAGCAGAGACGACACGAGCACGAGCGACGCAGCCACCAGCACCATAGCCACGCTCCAGTTGCTGGTCTTCGCCATCGTCTCAGCAGCCGATTTGGTCTCCTTGCGCTTCTTGCGAGGCATCCAGACGAACTCGAGGCTCAAGACGACGATTTCTTCTTCGTGGGCGGCGGCGCGGGACTCACGTTGTCGCACAGCGCCGCGAACTTGTTGAGCCCTTGTTGCAGCGTCACGTTGCGGTTGTTGAGAAGGCGACATCGCACTTGGGCAGCTCCAGGTCATCCACGAGGCCCAGCAGGTGCGTACAGCTGGGCGCCTTGCAGAGCTTGGGCTGCGCCGTCATTGCAAGCAAACAAGTGCAACACAACGTGCGCGCAAATATCTTGCTTGGAAAGATGCTTGATAGTGGCGACCTCATCAATCCATCAAGTCACCGGAGCTTTCGGCGCTTTCGGAGCCGAGGGCGGCGGGGGCGTCTCAGCGGCCGCGAGTTTCCCGTCGGAGCAGTCGAAAAGCGCGCGCACGCGCAGTCGTAGCCTCTCAAAGACGCCCTGCCCCGCCTTTTTCTTCAGACCTCCCGCAGAGGCCGTCCGGTCGCAAGAAGTAGACCCCACGGGCGAGTGCGAAGCAGAGCTGTTGCGCTGCTGGCGAGTCGCGTGGTGATGATGACCGTGGGCGTGATTGTCGTGATGGCTCGGCCGGCACTTCCGACACGTGATGTGGATGCAGCTCTCCACGACGTCCGGGTACCGTCCCTTGGACTTGTTCTTGCCGCGCAAGTGTTGTTGTTGATTTGCTTGCGCTGGAGAGTTTTTCTCGGAATTGCTCACCAAGTTGTTGGACGGCGACCGTGAGAAGATCGAAGTTGAACCGGAGCTGCTGGTGCTGGGCGGGGGCGTCGGGTGCACTTCGGCGACCGTGATGGCCGCCAGCTGGCGCACAACCTCCTCTCTCTCGTGCTGCAAGAACACATTTTGCTCCAGCAGCGTCTCGCTCTTGTGCTCGAGGTCCGCGATGCTCGCCTGCGAGATGCGCGCCGCTGTCTCGAGCTCGTCGTTCGCCTGCTCGAGCCGCTGCACCTTCCACTTCATCTCCTCGAGTTCTGTTAGCAACAGCTGCTCGCGCTTGCTCGTTGCGTCCACGTGCGCGTGCAACTCGAGCAGCTTTGCACTTGCGAGCTCCTTGGCGAGCTCCAGTATGTGCGCATGTTGCTCAAGGGCTGTGCACTTGCGCTCGCAGAGCTCGAGTTCGTGCTCGAGTTCCTTCTCGTACTCGCAGCTCGACTTGACGTACTCGTCGTGCGTCTTCTGCAGTTGTTGCAGCTCGGCGTCTTTCTGCGCAAGCGCTTGTTGCAGACTTGTTTGGGCTTGTGCTTGAGACGACTCATCTTGGAACAGCACGACGCCTTGTTGTTGCTCAGGTGCAATGCCCATTGCTACTTCGCTGCTGCTTGCTGGCTTGTGCGCAACTTGCTGAGAAATGGCAGCCTCACTGCGCAAGTCGACGTCCAAAGCGACTCCAATGCCAGTACCACCGCCGTCTTGTATCTCAGCTGCTGCGTCATTGTGCTGCTGCATGCCGACCACTTGCATCTCTCGCATGACTCTTGTTCTCTTGCGCTTGTTCGCTGGTGGTGGAAGGTGTCCAACGCGCTTCTTTCTGAACCGAAATGGCTGCCTCAGAATGGCTGGCAAGCCCCGCACAGTGATCTTCATCGGAGCTTGGGCGTCAAGCTATTTGCTGTCATTATCAGATCCGCCGCGACTGTGGAATAAGACCCGAGCGGATCCTGCCTGCCAACCAAAGTTAGCTATCCATCCAGCTATTCTTACATTGATCAGCACGGACAATGACACGCTCACGTATGCAATGCGATGGACATATTGATAGTGCTACTTACATCTCTCTACCACAGGCAGTCTACTTACTTGCCCTCCATGTAGCGAAAGAAGCGGTGCGTCATCTCCACACCGAGGAACAGCGAGCCGTTGGCCGGGAACGACCGCAGCACGGCGGCCGACCAGCCGCGGTAGAAGCCGCCGATGCCGTGCTGCGAGTACACGAGACGCGCCGCCGCACGTAGCCCCAGAGCCTTCTGGGGGCCCCCAGCCGTCTGCATGTGCGCCTTGAGCACGTCGGCTGGGAAGACGATGCTCCAGCCCGTGGCGCCCGCGAGCCCACCGGAGGCCAGGATGAAGAACGGGTTGAGGTCGTTCTTGGACTCCTTGTTGAGGTACTTGGCCCAGGCCGACGTGTACGCCTCGTAGCACCCGAAGAAGAGGAAGTTGAACGGCACGTCGCGCAGCAGCAGCGCCGAGTAGCCTCGGAAGAGCCCCGGGATGCCCTCTTGGCGGAACACCTTCTGCAGGCAGTCCACGGGACCATGGTACTCTATTCATTGATTGGCAAGCATGCAAGCAACATCACGTGAACAACAATGTACATTGTCGTGCAGCACGAATTGCGCACACGACGACAACAGCAGGTGGGTACCTCCTTTGCCCAAGCGGCCGCGCTGGAACTGCAGCTTGCACTTGATCACCTCAGCCGGAGTGATCGCCTGTTGCACAAGCACAGCACACAAGCACCATGCCAGCAAGTCCAATCAGTACAATACGCAAGCAAACAAGCAAACAAGCAAGCAAGCAAACGCACCGTGGCCGAGAAGACACCGGCGACGGCGCCCATGAGCGCTTCGTCGAGCGTCGTGAGCTGGTACTCCTCGTCGTCCTTGAGCGTCTTCCTTGCGTGCAGGGCCAACACAGCGCGCTTGGCGATGCCATTCGCACTAAAAAGCACCGAGTTCTCGATGATGGAGCTCGAGAGCGCCGGCACGGCCCCCTTCCAGAGAGACACCACGCCTTCCTCGGCCGCGATGCGCCGGAAGCCGTGGAAGACGCCGTTGTAGGTCTTCACGGCACCCTGCGTCTGCAGTCGCGTCTTCACGACCTCGAAGGGCAGACCGGCGTACACGCAGCAGAAGGCGCCCGCGACGCCCGAAGCCGTCTCGCGCAGGTCCAGCATCCGTGCCTTCTTGTGAGCTGCTCGCGCGGGGGCTGCTTGGCGGGGCCTCGTTGAGCTGCTCGCGAGGAGCAGAAATGGGGAATGGGCGCTTTGTGACGCAAACTGTTGAGTGGTGAAACGGCTGGCGAGGTGGCTTCAAATGAGCTGGAGCTTGTGCATTGCAATGCACAATTTACCCAAAAATCGGGCATTGTTCGGCCAACAACTTGCACGCCGTATGGCATACGAACTTTGGCATGATCGCCGAACAATGCCCAAGCTTTATGCCCAATGCCCAATGCTCCTCAGCTGTGTATTGCTCGGGCGGATATATATCAGTTCCCGAAAGAAACAGATCGCCGAAAGTACAATGAGCTGGAGCGATAACGTTGCTTGATTGACGACTGAAACGTTCCAACAAGTCGAGCTGGTTGAAACAAAGTGGCCAATCAAGGCGCCTCAAAAATGGGAATCATCCATCTCTTGTTCCGGCAACTAACGAAGATATTTGAAGACAAATGACAAGCGGAGGATATGCTCGTCGTTGGTCGAGTGCGCAGCGTGGCTGAAGTTCAATGATCCTAAAGTTCGCCACAGTCACGAAGTGTTGCTTTGGGCTATTTTGCAAAGAATGCAGGGGTCCACGCCGGAAGTGCACGCACCATTAAGAACGAGCATGTTGCACGGTCCGGTCTGTGAGCCGCTGGTTGATCCGCTCGATAGCTGCACTGAAAGTCAACCTTTCGCATTGCACTCGATAGTGCACTTGCTTCTCTTGAGCTTTGCTCCGGCGAGGTGGGTGGCCTCCCCCTCTGCTTGCGTCCACGGGCGCTCTTGCCTGCACGCCGCCGCTCACGATTCCCGTTCAACTCGCGAAGAATATTAGTTTTCCTTCTCGAGTTCAATGAGTGCTTGTAAATCATGAGTGACCGCAACGACAGTTTCTTGTATATCGGTGTTTATATTCATGGCCGGCATATAAACTCCAAGTGGTGTCGATATAACGAGTGAGCCTTTTTGATTTTAACGAGTCAGCCTTTTTGACTTGCTGGAATCTATGATATATAGGAGCCGAAACGCCACTATTCAAAGCACAATGCAAAAACGAGCATGAATGGTTGCATTGCCTTGGGTGTCAAGCAAGCAAGCTCATCACCAAGCAATGCTGCTCCGCCGCGTGCTGTCGCTCTCTGGCGCTGCCACCGGCGCAGGCGCTCGGTATCTGCGCACAGGCCGCAGGGGCGTGCAGCGCAAGCAGCCGCTCGCCCATGACGACGAGCTACCCATTGCAGCAGCAGCGCAAGTGCTGGCGACCACGAAGCAACAGCCCACCAAGCAGAGACGCGCCAGTAACACAGTGGCGACGTCGCCAGCAAGACCGCTGGTCGTGCTCCCGCCGCTGATCCGCGTGCGCGACCTGGCCAAGACGCTCAAGCTGCCGCTGGAGGACGTGCTCAAGCGCGTGGCCTCGCGCGCGCACCACAAGCTGCACATGCGCTGGGGCGACAACCGCTTCGAGTTCAAGAACGTCAAGCAGGTGATCGTGCCCTTCGACATGGCGCAGCAGGTGGCCGCGCACTTCGGCCGGCAGGTGGCCTACGACCCCGTCGAGCCAGAGTTCACCTCTCGTAAGCAGCTCCACAATAATACTGCAGCCAACACGATGCAGCGCAACCCAGTGATCGCGGTCATGGGCCACGTGGACCACGGCAAGACGACGCTGCTGGACACGCTGCGCCACACGAGCGTGGCCAAGTACGAGGCGCACGGCATCACGCAGAAGATCAACGTGTCCGAGACGCACTTGACAGAGAGTCTACGTGCCACGTTCCTCGACACGCCCGGCCACTTCCACTTCTTCCGCATGCGCACGACCGCAGCCCAGGTTGCGGATCTGATTCTGCTCATCGTGGCCGCGGACGAGGGCTGCCTGCTGCAGACCGAGGAGTCCATTGGCGCCATCGAGGACTCGGGCATCCCGGTCGTCGCCTGCATCAACAAGGTCGACGTGGCCACGAAGGAGCAGATCGAGCAGGTGAAGCAGGATCTGCGAGGGTACGTGGCGCTGCAGAGCTGTCCGATCATCGAGATCTCAGCCAAGAGCGGCCTGAACCTCGATGAGCTCAAGCTTAAGATCGCGAACCTTGTGGGCGAACCTCAATTACAGAGCAAGCGCGTTGTGGACGTCGGGCCGGACGCGCTCGCCGAGGGCGTCGTGCTCGAGAGCATCGCGATGAAAGGCAAAGGCACAGTGCTGCGCGTGCTGCTGCGCAATGGTGTGCTGAGAAAGCAGGACCACTTCGTCGCCAACATGATCCACGGGGCGATCCGCAGTATCAAGAACGCGGATGGAGAGGAGATCGCACACGCGCTGCCGGGCATGGTCGTGGACGTGATCTACGCCAACAAGAGCAAGAACGTCGACGCGCCAAACGAGTTCGGCTTCTTCGTGCTGCCCGAGGCGCGCGCCAAGCAGGTCATGGAGCAGAGGTATGTATGGCTGATGTGTGGCTATGGTTGAGTTCTCTGGGCGATTAGAAACTATGATCGGTTGACTGTTTCTAATTGGTGTTTGTCTCTCTCAGACAACTGGCGCTGGACATTGAGGAGAACCTGATCCCAGGCGGCAGCTACGAGCGCGCGAGCCACCGAAGCGTCGGCTCTGATAGCGATGAACAGGGTGGAGAAGATGACGAGGAAGAAGACGACCTGTTCGACCTGAACGAGGACGATCTGATTGAGACCAAGTCGGTGATCGTCAAGGCGGACGGCGCTGGCTCGCTCACGAGCATCCAGGACACGGTCGACGAAATGGCGGGCATCTCGGTACGAACTAGCTCTATGCATCTAACTGTGTGGCTATGGTGAGCCCAAAAGATCTGATTTCGTGTGCTGTGCCTATCATCCCAACAGACCGCGCGCATCGGCATCGGCAACATCACGACCAAGGACATCGACGTGGCGATCAACGGCAAGTGCCCGATCTTCGGCTTCAACGTGAAGCTCCACCCGAAGGAGAAGAAGCTCGCGGCGGCGCGCGGCGTGCGCGTGATCCTCCACTCGACGATCCACGGCCTCATCGAGGACATCACCGAGTTCGAGAAGAGCAAGTGAGCTATAGGAGTCAGCCACACCGGTACTACCACCCAACCAATTAATCGACCGACACCATAGACGTGCGCTTGCATAAGCAAAGACTAAGGTCTGCTCAATGCGTCCTGGTCTGCTGTTGCAGGCGGAACCCGAGCTGTTGCAGACGCAAGCGCTCCTCGACGCACGAGACGCCGCTGCCCCGACCATGACCTTCATTTTCTGTGATGCTTGTCATACCAAAGCGGATTCTGCGGGGCTGTCCGAGCAAATCGATGGCATCCGGATGTCAAATCCCGCTCCGAAACTTCTTTACTCGTAGCAAGCAAACTCAAAAGCAGCTCAGCTGTTTTGGGACGGCTCAATCGCCATGGAGCGCTCACTGCTGGCCGGAAGATCTGCACTGCGACGCTGGAGGTTGCGCTGGGATGTCTGCATAGGCGGCGATAACTGCGCCTGCATGCGAATACCGTAGGTAAGTCCTCACTGTCGCTCGAACTGGAGGCGGAGTGCTAGCCACTCATCGTGGTTCGCTCCAGCGCGTCCTGGATCCTAGGATCCTAGCAAGCGTCGCTCTTCATGCTCATGGGACGAGCTTCACGACCTCGCGGTTGACTGCTTGCTCTCGACGTGGGCCTCTGCATCGATCTGGTCCTTCAACACCCTATCGCCCTCTCTCGCTGCGCCTCCGGATCATCACCAGACACGACAACCTCCGCTTTGCGGGCGAGTCGCTGCAGTTGCTTGTCACGAGCGGCGCGTTTCATGTCGATGGCGAACTGAGCGCGCTGCTGACTCAACCGCTGCTCGCGTGCTGCAAGTGACTGAACGTACTTGACGCTCACGATGCCGTTCAGCTGCTGGCTCTCGCTGCGCAGCTCAGTGAGAAGCTTCTTCTCGTGGAGCTTGCGCTTCTCGAGCGAGCTGACCATCACGTGATCAAAGTCAACGCGATAGGACTTCTCCACGTGCGCTCGGAACGCGTTGTTCTCGCTGATCGCGTCGTCGGCGCGCTGTTGCTGCGTCTCCTGGAGCTCCTGCTCGACCGCGGTGTTCTGTATGCGCTCGTTCACCGGGATGTCTTCGAAGATCACGACGTGCCCCAGGTACTTGAACTCGTAAAAGTAGTGCCTCACCACGCGCTCGAAGCGGTTCTGCCATGTAGCTTCGCCCATGGCCACACGGACTCTGTCCACGAACTCGTCGCTTCTAATGGATCTGATGGAACAGCTGTCCGCTCGACTGCTCACGTCCAAGTCTCTCTCTTCACCCGGCTGCGGCGAGATGCTCGATTGCTTCCACACGCCCACGATCGCTGGGTAGCAAATGCTCTGGTCGACGACCCATTCTTTCACCTCGGACGGCGTGTAGCCCCTGGCGAACGACGTCTTGAACTGATCCTCGAGCCGCCAGTGGTCGCTCCACTTCTCAGGCAGAAACTTCATCGGGTTACGCTCGATCGAGAAGAGCTCGAGCTTTGGCAGCAGCTGCGCCATCTCGACGGGCAGTGCGGCCAGCTTGTTGTTGTACAGATCGAGCTTCTTGAGACTGCGTTGGCACTTATCCGCCATCTCCTTTGGTAGAAATTCGATCTGGTTGCTCGCGAGGTTAAGCACTTCGAGGCGTTCAAGCTCGTAGACACAGGGCTCCACGTGCGTGAGGCGGTTGTGCGAGAAGTCCAGGTACTGGAGCGTCTGGAGCTCACGCAGCGACGCTGTGAGCGGCGTTGTGAGCCAATTGTGACTGCAACTCAGCGTTTCTATCGACTGCCATAGCACGATCGCCTCGGGCATCTGCGAAAGGCGGTTGTGTGACAGGTTGAGCTGTCGAAGCGAGCTCAGGCACCCGATCTCTTCGGGGAGATGAGCGATTTCGTTCCACGAGAGATTGAGCTCTCTCAGATCCACGAGCGCCCCGATCTCCAGTGGAACTCGTTGCAAGCGGTTGTTCTGGAGATCCAGTCTTCGCAATGCACTTAGAAGCCCGATCGTCGGCGGCAGTGCTGTGAGTTTGTTGCTGGAGAGACAAAGTGACTCGAGCGACAGTAAGCGACCGAGCTCCTCTGGTAGTTGCTCCAGTTTGTTTTTGCTGGCGTTGAGCACGACGAGCTCTCGCAGCTCACAGAGCTGTGGGGGAAAGTTGAGGAGCAGGTTGTACTGCACGTTGAGCTCCTGGAGTCTCTTGATCTTCCCGATGCCCACAGGCAGTGACGAGAGCGAGTTGTGCGTGAGAGTGAGCGACCTCAGGTTCCCCAACAGCGGTCCGAAGACGTCCTTGGCGATGCGCTTCTGCTCGCAGGCAGAGAAGTCCCAGGTGATGAGGCTCCCGAGCTGCTGGAGGTTTCTCGGCAGCAACTTGAGCCCCGGGTTACCTCGAAGCTGCAGCCTTTGGAGTGCTGAGAGGTAGCCGATCGTCTCGGAGATCGACTCGAGGCAGTTGCTCGACAGGTTGAGCTCTTCCAGGGCATTCAAACCCTCGCAGCAGTTGCCAAACACTGTCAGCTTGTTGTACGCCAGGTTGAGCACCTTGAGGTAATGGAGGTGCTTGAGCTGTTCAGGCACTGACTGGAGCTTGTTGCTACGGAGGTCCAGGACTTGAAGGTCACGAGCTTCACCGATCTCGATGGGCAGCTCTCCCAGCTCGTTGTCGCTCGCATTAAGCGACTGAAGCGCGAACAAGTGGCTGAAGATCGCACCTGGCAGAGCATGTAGACAGTTCTTGGACACATCCAGGATGAGCAGACTTGAGAGCGCGTGGAGTGCATCGCGGCCATGGTACAGCGCCGCTGGGAACTCCTTCAGCCGCTGGCCACACAAGTCGATCACGTCGTCCGCGCATTTCGCCTTTTGCGTCGTGATCTTGTCCATTTTCGAGACCATGTGCTCTTGCATGGCCTGCATCTCGTGGGTCTTGCGCTTCTCAGCTTCGCTGCTGATCTGCGCTAGTAGTCGACGCTCCTCCTTCGCCTGTCGCTCCTTGATCACGCGCTCTTTCTTGCGTGAGATCTTCTCCTGGCGCTCTCGCAGTGCTTCATTTGTGCGCGTGGAGGTCGCAGTGTGGCGCTGCTGGTTGTACAGCCGTCGCTTCTCCTCTTGATCAGCGTTGCGCCGCGCCTTCTCGAGCTGGATCACCTCGTCTTTTGCCTTGAGAGCGACCCGGAGCTCTTCCTGTTCCTCATGAACGATGCTGTCGATCAAAAGCTGTCGCAAGTGGTCGATCTCCTTGGTTTTCTTTGCTCTGAGGAGCGAGAGTGAGGAGAACAGCTGACCTTTAGGTTTGGTGGTCGAAGTGCTCTCATCTAGGCTCTGAGGCTCAATCCTCCCAGTTGCAACTGCTGAAGTCGAGATCCCACGCCTCTTGAGCTCGCTCTTGACGTCCACGAGCTGCAGCCACGCGGATTTGAACTGCTCGAGGTTAATCGTGGACGAGTTCTTTGGGAGCTGGCGTTTGATGCTCTCAGCGTCTGATGGACTCTTGCTAGGCACACCGAGTAGCTCGAGCGCTTTCTCGTACTCAAAAACGTTGAGGAGCTCGTCGCGATCTGCGTCCATCTGGTAAAACACGTCGACAGGTGATAGTATTGGAGTTGCTGAAGAAGCTCCGGTCTTTGTCTTGGACGTATGCAGCCGGAGGTAGTTGGTGATGTAGAGCGCGATGACGAACTCGCGCTCGTCGATGTAACCCCTGTGTTGGTATAGCAACATAATCACACGGTTAGCCTTGAGCAAGCACCGCATCAAGTTTATGAGTGGGGAGTCAGAGGCGCACTTCTTCTGGTCGTCAACGAGCTGGAAGAACCGCTTGGCCTTGGACTCCATCAGGTTAAGCTTCCGGTACGCCAGCATCTGCTGGTACTCTACGAGGCGTCAGAGTTCACACGCCTAGGTTAGTGCGAGTCTACGAACTACTGCTAACTGAGTACAACAAACCTTCAAAGTCGATCGAGTTGGACTTGTCCTGGTCGAACATCTTGAAGAGCTGCTTGGCGTTGCGCTGGAGCTCGTCGAGCGAGAGCTGCTCCTGGTCCTGGAGCTCGCTCTGGTCGATCTCCATCACTGTGCTCAGCAGCTTGCTCGAGAGCGCCTCCATCTCGAGCGCGATCTGCTCCTGGGACTTCTGCGGCGGCGCGTACGACTGGAAAGCTCCATAGACAAGCACGAGCGGCAGGATGCTGGGAGGCTTTGCTGCCGAGGGCTTGCAGATCACGACCGAGCCAAAGGACAGCGGGTCGAACACGAAGAGCTCCTGGTCGAACACTGTGGGCATGTGGCAGCCCTTCCACTGCCCGCCATCGGGGCCACAGTCCAGGAGAACTGTCTCGGCGTCTACTTCGAGCTGCTTGAGCACGCTATTGTCACCGCTCAGGTCATGCGCATGCGACCGCGAGAGCAGCACGAACGCCGGCAGATCCTTCTCATTGTGGACACGCACACTGAGGAACCGGAGCCAGTAGGTTGATGCATCTCCAGACGAACTGCTGCTGCTGTCTCCATCGCTTGATCTCTTGACTACCAGCTGCGTCATGTAGGATGGCAAGCATGAGCGGTACACCTAAATGAGCTCGTGATAGGATCACGTACCTGGACCTTCCCAGCTGAGTGCTCTACCGCCTGAGCCTTGCCGCCGCCATTGCCGCTTGTGGCGACCGAAGAGCCCAATACACCGACGTCCTTCTTCTTCTTGTTCTTCTTCTTGTCTCGGAACGGGTTCTCGGCCACCAGCGGAGGCGCGTAGTCCACGAGCACCGCCTCCAACACAATCGTCTCGTGCGCCATCGTCCACTGTCAGCTCAGCAGCAGTCGCCCCGCCCACGCCAAAAGTGAGCGTGCGGCGTTTTCTCCAACCGCTCAACAAGAGAAGCTATTTTGAAAAAGAGACTGATCATCCCAAGTGATTGAAGACACCTCATGTTGACTGAAACTTCTGCATGTCAGCCCTGTCGGCTGGTGCCTGTCATGGCGTCACGCGCAAGGCTTTGCTATCTGATCGTTGAACCTACAAACTCATCTCTTCTGGTGGTTGATGTAGCGCAGCGCGAAGGCGGCGAGGACGCGGAAGCCGACGATGTAGGCGAGGGAGGCGAGGAAGTAGGCCGCGATGGTGTCGTGCTTCATCTCGAAGATCTGCTCCGTGAACGCCTTCACCGTCGTGGAGCCGATGTTCACGGGCGAGTTTGCAAGCGGCTGGCAACCAAGTTCCGGGCCGACGTTCGACCATGTGGCCGTGGCGGCGTCGTAGATCGGGTCCGTCGAGCAGTCGGAGAACACGAGCGCCACGAAGATCGAGAGCGGGAAGCGCATGGGCGTGATGATATGGAGCCACTGGTAGCCCGTCGGAAGAGCG
>JAASFQ010000005.1:0-109017 GCA_023333845.1 Globisporangium polare | reverse complement strand
GAGCGCATCTCGCTTGGCCGGAAGATGGTCGAAGTCATCGACGACGAGCAGAGCAACACCGAGTCCGCGAGCGACTCGGACTTCTCGGGCGGACGAGCAAGCCCCGCTGCGTCAGTCTACAGCCAGAGCGACAGCGATGAGAGCTCGTGATAAGCCCTGAGCGATTTGATGAACGCAGGGTTGGAAGTGGTAGAGACGCGCGGACAGAGAGACGCCATCCAGGAATGCTCGCCGAGGCGACTTGAATCCTGAAGCACCACGCTGAAGACTGCGCGTGGACTTCCGAGTGTTCAGGAGTATGCAACACAACACTTCTGACAGCCTCAGTATGGTAGCCGAGGAGTGCAATGAAACGGTGAATAAACGCACGAGCTAGTCGATCCAGTGGCAAGTTCACCCCCGCGCATCAACGTGATAACGGGAACGAATATGATCAGGATGGTGACTATGAAATCGAGCAAACGCGGTGAGCAGCAAGAAGACGAAAATGACTGACGAATGGTGAACTCGTTTCTTTTTTCCCGGAAAACAGTAACTCGTGGTTACCCCTCTTCGTGTTCCTCAAGCCTCAATTCCTAAACCGCGCAACTATCAGTTGGTACAGAGTTGCGGCGAATTTAAACACGGCTCGGGTAGAGCATGATGCGGACGCCCGAGGAGATGGCCTCAGCCGGGAGGTTCTTGGCGAACTTGGCGCGGACGAGGCCGTTGTTGCCGTGCGCGCGCATGACCTTGCCCCAGATGACGCGGAACTTGGAGTTGTTCTTCAAGTTCTTGCCCTTGTAGATGTACGCGATCTTCTTACCGAGGTAGAAGTCCACATCCTTCTTGTCCTGGAGGCCCTGGATCTTGATGAGCGACGTGTGCGAGGTCTGGTTACGAAGACCTCTGGAGCAACAGAGAGCACAACGCAGACAATCGTTAGCGACTAGGGCTCAGTAAAGACCAAGCTATGGCTCGGGCAAGCAACGCGCACGCACCTCTTGTAACCCACGAAGACACCCTTCACGTAGAGGCGAGTTGGCTGACCAGAAGAAGCGACCATTTTGAATAAAGTTCTGCAAGAAGAGCACCACACGAGAGAGAGCATCGTCAGCAATCAGCCTCTTGTACGGTCTACTGTTGGCTCTGTATGCTCCTGCCACGGCCGGCCGTCGAGTCGCGCGAGCGCGTCGGGAGAGCAGGGAGAGTGAGGAGGCGAAGAAGAGCAGGATGCACGCGCTGTGAAGAACCGACTCGACTCGCTCTCGCTGGTGCTGATGGTGTCGACGAGCTGCATCTACAGGAACTGCGCTGCTGCAGGTTGCTATCTCTCTCGAATGCGCAGGTGCGGTCCTTATCTGTTGGCTGGAAGTCTGCGGACTCGCTGCTGGAAATTCCATGCGGGTTGCTCGGCGGCGCCGCTACACGTCTGCTCTCTGTATCACCTGCGGCACTGCTCCTCTCTCTTCGTCTCCTGACTCCCTCCCTCTTCCATGCCATGCGCGAGGACTCCGGTGGACGCTCTTGCTGATGCAGGCATGCGCCACGCGGGCGGGCGCGACAGCAGACAGATAGCTACACAAACGCAAGCACAGGAGCGCGCAGAAGGCGGGTCACATGCACGTACCAGTCGGTTGAATTGAACGAGCGAGGTACTGAAGGTTTTGACGGCGCCGGGCTCGCGGATTTCGCTTGGCACACATGAGCCCAATCGATTGGCGGACACGACGACAACAGCGCCTGTCAGACATGATAGGTGCTTGTCTTGCATATACTTCTACATACTATCAAATCCGAGTCTCAAATGTAGGTCTCGGGATGCTACTCCATACCTCTATCAACGGATGAATGGAGTCTAATGGATGCGAATGCACAATGGATAGGGGTATAAGATGTCGAGGTGAGGTTTCCCATACAGAAATCAAGACTTCGGTTGGTGGTGGCGCCGTGACTTTCGGCACGAATCCTAAAATACTGCTCGGGATGGTGTCCACCACATAAATGTAGTCGCCTTTCGTGCCTCAAAAAGGCAACACAATGAGCTCTTCTTCATCCGATGCGACCAATGCAATCACCTCATTGAGCGTGCGCTGCCTGAACCCAAACGGTGGCGTTCTCCATGCATTCTATTCACCTACTATGTACGTCCTGTTCTCTCCACTACCTACCCACCTGTCCATGCTGCCCACTACGGCGCACTACCGGACACCGCCGAGAGCTTCTTGAAGAACGCCGGCGCGAGCTCCAGCAGCCACTCCTTCTCGATGATCACGACCGAGCGGATGTAGTGCTTGCTCGTGAACACGAGCTCGTTGAACACGACCCACTTGGGCGGCGGGTTGCGCATGAACAGCGATGACGACGGGTGCACCTTCACGATCTCCGAGCGGCCGCACATGGTCTTGAACGCGGTCTTGGCGCCACCGCTGCCATCAGCGAGCGACCGCATCGCCGTGTTCAAAAAGAAACCCGCGACGATGCTCTTGCGCAGTGGATCAATGTCCGGAAAGCTCGACTCGATGGGCAAACCGAGCTTCTCGAGATAGCCCTTGAGCTGCGCGCGCACGCTCTCCACGCGCTGCATGGCGCGGTGGTTAATGAAGTGGTCGTGGCACCACTTGGCGCGCTGCTTCACGTTGCCTTGCACGTAGCCGTTGAAGATGTTCAGCAGTGTGATCTGGTCACCTTCGTAGGCCTGGAACTTGGCGCGCGACTGCGCTGCCTGGGCCTTCTTGTCGCGCGGCGAGAAGAAAATTGACTCGACCGAGAGCATCGACACGACGCTCAGCGCCTCTTCGGCGCAGTTGAGCTCCGTGGCCTTGAGCAGCATGACCGCGTACATGGGTTCGACTGGCAAGCCAGCCATCTGCCGTCCACGCTCCGTGAGCTTCCCCGTCGGGTCGAATGCGCCGAGCGCATAGAGCTTCTCCATGGCCTTGACGAGCGACGCGGTCTTGGGCTTTTCGATGAAGTCGAAGCCCAGGATGTCGTCGATGCCCATGGTCTTGAGCTGCAGCACCACGACCTCCAAGCTCACGCGCTGGATGTCTGGGATCGCTCGTTCCGCGAGCTGCTCAAAGGTTTCCTCTGGGAAGAGACGGTAACACACCCCGGGGGCTTCACGCCCCGCACGACCCGTGCGCTGCCACGCCTGCGCCTTGGACACTGGCTCCGTGAGCAACATCTCCATCCCGCTCTTGGCCACGAACGAGCGCTGCTTCACGAGGCCCGTGTCCACGACGAAGCGGATGCCGTTGATCGTGATACTCGTCTCGGCGATGTTGGTGGCCAGGATCACCTTGCGCACGCCCGCTGGCGCTGGCTCAAAGACCTGCATCTGCTGTTCGCGCGGCATGGCGGCGAAAATGGGACATACCATGAGCTTGAGCGCCTCGGCTGGTAAGGTACGCGCGTACTCTTCCAGCAGCGTCTCGAGCGTCTCAATGTCCTCCTGACCGGTGAGAAACACGAGGATGCTGCCGTTGTGCTCGCGCTCGTCCATGTGGATCTGCAGCACGGTCACGAGCGCCGAGTCCAAGTAGTCCGGCTGGGTCTTCATCGTGTAGAACACGTCGACGTTGAACTGACGACCCGGGATCTGGATGATCGCAGGGTCGCTCTCGGCGAAGAAACGCTGGAAGAGCCCGACGTCGAGCGTGGCCGACATGACCACGACCTTGAGGTCCTTGCGCTTGCGCATGGCCTGCTTCACGACGCCGAAGAGGATGTCGGTCTGCAGTGTGCGCTCGTGGGCCTCGTCCAGCACGATCACCGAGTAGCGCTCAAGCGTGGGCGAGAGCAGCGCCTCGCGCACGAGCATGCCGTCGGTCATGAACTTGAGCTTCGTGCTCTTCGTGGTCGTGTCGTCGAACCGCACGCAGTAGCCCACAGTGACCCCGATCGCGTCCTTGCCCACCTCCTGGCACACGCGCTGCGCGACCGTGATCGCGGCCACGCGGCGCGGCTGCGTGATCGCGATGCGCTCGCTGTTGTTGTTCTCGAAGATGTACTGCGGGATTTGCTGCGTATTGCAATACAAGTATCGTTAATTTGTGCTTGACAAGTCCTGACCATGGAGATATGCGCGTTGGCGTTTACCGTCGTTTTGCCGCTGCCGGTCTCGCCCACGAGGATCACCACCTGGTGCGTCTGTAGCGTATCGATGATCTTCTGGCGGTGCACGAAGATCGGCAGCTTCTGCCGCGTGCGCTGGATCTCCGGCAAGAACTTCTTGGCAGTGGTGATCGCGCTGCTGCTGGCGCGGTGGCCATTGATTGCGGCGCTGAAGGTCTTGGTCTTGATCTTGCCGTTGCTGTGGTCGCGCTTCTTGAAACCACTCGCACCACCACTGGAGTCAAAGGAGCCGCGGCGCTTTACGCCATTGAAGGCGCCGTGCGGCGGCTGCTGCTGCTTCTTCTTGTGCGCATGATGGCTCTTGCCGTGGCTGCCGGAGCTGCTGCCGATGCCGTTCATGTGGCCAACTGCCCACCGACCAAACAAATGGGCAACGTCTGCAAAATTGGGCTTCGCGAGAATTTGTTGTGCAATATTTGTTGCTTGCTCGAAAACCCAAATATTTGTTGAGAGCTGAAAAACTCCACACAAAAGGAGTTTTTCGAGTTTTCGCGGGCGACTTTTCTTGCGCGAAAGTCGAGAGCATTTTGGAGGCAAACGAAAACTCGTCGATCAATTATTACTCGTCAGCACTGCACGGTGTGTCTCCTCCTCGTTTGGATAGGGCTCCATCGGTCGTAGCGGCAGCATTAGTTGCGGCCCTTGCGCCCCATGCTGTGCACACGCTGCTTGGCACCAGGAGGGCTGCAACGCAAAAAGCAGAGCGTGTCAGATATTTCTCAAGTAAATACCAAAGACAAACAAAAACTCACCCGCGACGAGAGCTGGCACCGTAGCTCGACTCCGGGAACAGGCCAAAGTCATCATTTTGACGGAAACTCGGCGCACCAGCAGGGTAAAGCTTCCCGCGGTCGCTGTTCGCGCGCGACGCGATCTTGTTGCGGATCGACTCGTCGCGCGCCTTCTCACTCTCCGCCAGGTTCTCAGCGTGACTGTCAGCAGCAAATAAAGAGAATGCAAATGAGAAATTAATAAGCCACCTCCGATCGAGATGCAAATTGAGAGTGCAAGGCGCACATGAGGATGTCGTTGATCTTGGTGCAGATTGTGGCTGACTCGGATTTCCTAACCAAGGCACAGCGACGTAAGATACTGAGCAGCATCGGGGGAAAGAGGGGTCTTGTTATCTTACGTACCAGCTGGTGAGTTTCGCGATCATGCTGTCGATGTCTTCGTTCTGCGTGTCACGGCCGACCGCGTACTTGACGATGAACGCGCGCGACTTCTGGTCCAACTTGCCTTGCACGAGACCCTGCGGCATCAGTGAATGACGGTTGGTCAGTCGCTTGGGCATGCACTTAAAATCGTTGGGTAAGGTCAGCACAGCTCCACGTACCGAGTAAATAGTTTCGATCAGGATGTCCTCGAGCTCTCGCACGGTGGGTACATCCAGTCCTTCCATCAGCACGTCGTACGGCACGAGCTGCAGCAGCACAAAGAAAACGCAAGACAATCAGTCAGACACCACCATCACGTACGTAAACGCTTGGTGGTATCGTCACGTGACGGCGCACACCTTGTATCGATGCGCGAGGCTCACGACCGTGAGCTTTCGAAGCTTCTGGACCTGCTGTGGGGTCAACGCGGGGAGCTCCTCCTTTTGCGCTGCAGTCGACAGACAACGAGCGAGCACAGATATATATATTAGGACACCACCATATCAAGCGCGCATAGATACAGACAGCGGTTAGTCGGCGTACCGAGATAGTCGCCGTAGGTGCCGAAGCAGAAGATCCGCAGCAGGTCGTAGTACCCCTGGTTCTCCGTGTTCTGCAGCGCCTCGACGTTCGGCATGTCGAGCAGCTCCCGGAAGACGAAGAGCTTCTTGTTCGTGAGCACCTGCTGCACGAGCGCCACGCACGCACGGCCGCGCGCGTTCTTGGCGAGCAGCGTGAACTGCTCGAGACTGGACGCGCCTGCAGCATCGAACGCCATCTTTCACTGCTTCTTGGCTTGCTTCCGACTTTGGGAGCTTTTTGTCCTCGAGGATCAGCTCAACGATATTCATTTCGAGAGCAGTTTTGTTCATCACCCGTTAGGTAGATAGATCTGCCTCTTTATACAATGTTTCGAATTCATTGGGACAATTGGAATTGGATCCCAGACGAGGAAAGTGACCGGCGGTTGAGGACATGCTATAATATAACCTGAAGGCGACATTATTCCACTAGCTACATACAAGATGGTATGTAAAAGTAGAAGCACCTTGCCGGGTCTGGGAGGATGGAATCTGTCCACACAAATGTTGAACTATTGCTTCCAGCCTTCACAATACGTTTTCTTCCACGTCACATTTGCAAGCACTCAACAAGCATTTCTGACGCATTCGGTTTTTGGCGCCATTCGGATTGACTGACACAAACCGAACGCCAAGCAGCAACAAGAATGGACGACGACCTGGAGGCGAACGTCAAGCGCGCGATGCCCGGCGCGCTCAAGATGGCGCTCTACGCGGCCAAGAAGCAGAACTTCGAGGTGCTCAAGTACACGATCGAGGGCATGGACTCGATCTGCAACAACGCCGCGATGCTCAAGGACTTTGACGACCAGGACCACCTCGGCGCGCTCGAGGAGACCACGAAGGAGTTCGCGGTGCTCGAGGCGCAGATCGCGCGCTACAAGCAGACGCTCGAGAAGATGGAGTCGCTGATCGAGAGCGGCGAGATCGACCCGAGCAAGATCGAGAAGATGATCGACGAGAGCCTCGTGGAGCCAAAGCTCAACACCTCCAAGCACGAGTTCTACAAGCGCTTCTGCGAGCGAGCTGGCGTACGTCGCGCGTCGTCTCCGGGCGTTTGGGCATGAGTGTGTATTGACATTGTATGTGTACTGCTATTGTTACTGTGCGATCCAAATGGCAGATTGAGCTCGAGCACGACGGCGACGAAGAGGTGGTGTTCCAGCAGAGCGAGAGCTCGCGCAGCACGACATGCCCCGTGACCCAGTTGGAGATGAAGAAGCCGCTGCGCAAGTACGTGTCATTTACTTCCTCTATATGTATGCGCACGTAGCATGGTGCGGTGCTAATACGCTCTCGCTACGTATGGTGTCGTCGCGCGTTTGCGAACAGCCCGAGCTGCAGCCACACGTACTCGGAGGAGGGTATCCGCTCGCATCTGCAGCGCAGCAAGAAGTGCCCAGTCGCAGGTAACGTCCCGCGACTGCGAGCACACAAGCACGAGTCGTTGTTGTCTCAATAGAGCCGCCTAACGTCAGCTGTATCTGACCTGCTCGCTTTTCTATTGCTTTCCTGGTATCTTAGGCTGTCCGCAGAAGCTCTCGTTCAGCAACCTCGAGCGCGACGTCGAGATGGAGGTGCTCATCGCCCGCCGGTGCGTCTCTATGCCTGTTATCGAGTCAAACCTTACTGTACGTCGCTTTGATATTCACAATTCACGTCTAACCTCTCGGCTATTGGTTTGCATACTGCAGCAACAATGGCCCGCAGCAGCGGACGCAGTCCCACTCGGCCCCCGCGCAGCGCTACAGCGACAATGAGGAGGACGAAGAGGAGTACGTCGTCGAGTAGCTCTTCGATGCTCAAAGTCACTCCCCAGCAGTCATTTTTCATGCACGCTCTATTAAGTTAAAAAGAAATGAGACCCAGGCAGCTTACACTTTACGCAGCTTAGTCCTGGAACATCCACTCGTTCTTCTGCTTCTGCTTCTTGGCTTTCTTCTCGGCCGCCACCTTCTTCCAGTCGATATTCTTGCGCTTGAGCTTCTCCTTCAGCACCTTGGCCTCCTCGCGGTTCTTCTCCAGGTCCGTCATGTCGAAGAAGTGGCTCATCTGGCGCCCCGCGCGGTCGGGTGCCACGCCCTGCGTCTGCCAGTACTCGTCGCCGCCGAACTGCTCGTACTTGCCCGTGAGCCGGTTGAACTTGGCGCGCGCCGCGTAGTTGACCCCCGAGACGGTCTTGCGGCTCGCCGCGTCCTGCACCGGGTTCGAGACCTCCGGTGGGACCCAGTCCGCCAGCTGTACGCACACACAAGAATAATAGTATGCCAGAGTCAGGCTCGCATAGACATCAGCGATTACAACACTGGAAGACTCACCCCCGAGACGACCGGCGCGTCCGGCTTCTGCCACTGCGTCTCACCCGTGACGACGTTGTGGTAGTAGAAGCGCTGCGTGTGCGGGTCCACGTGCTGCTGCCACTCGGTCTTCGATTTCCGCGCTGCTGGTCCAGATCCGTTTTCGTCGTCCTGCTCTGTTTCACCAGCGTCATCAGCACCACCACTTGGACTGATCCCACTGAGAAGCGCGTTCAGGCGGCCCAGACTGCCCGTCGGGTCCAGCACTTGCTGCGTCACGCGTGTCAGGCGCTCCGTGCGCACGCGGTTCAAGTGCGCCTGGTACTCGGCGGCGGCGGCCGACATGGGCGGCGCCGAGTCTTCAAAGCCGGCGGGCTCCTCCCACTGCGTCTTGTTGCTGACAGTGTCGTGGTAGTACGGCTTCCCACTCGCGCGGTCGATGTGCTTCACCCACTTCACCTCAGCATTAGCAGAGGGCTCAAGCACAGACTCGCCTTGTTCAGCGGTCGTCGTATCCGAGGTGACTGGCGTGATAGAGGCAGCAGCCTGATCTTCACCCTTGTCGTCATCACTGTTGCTCGACGCCGGCTTCTCGTCTTCTTGCGGCGGCTGGTGGCTGGTATGCGGTTCTGCCTGTACGGGCGCCTCACGCACGGGTGCTCGCTCCTCGTCCTCCGACTCTTCGTCCGCAGCTTCATCGTCCTCACTCTCGTCGTCTGCAGCATTCGAGTGAACAACGCCAAGTCAGCGACAACGAGCCAGCCTACAGCAGATATACGCTAGCTAAATTGATATACAGCGCGTGCCTTACCTGATACGCTCTCGACAAAGCCCTCGGGCTCCTCCCACTGCGTCG
Organism: Globisporangium polare; assembly: GCA_023333845.1. NCBI lineage: Eukaryota > Oomycota > Peronosporomycetes > Pythiales > Pythiaceae > Globisporangium > Globisporangium polare. Next base: position 100,010 of record JAASFQ010000005.1, on the reverse strand, counting down.
ACTCGTTGGCTTCGTCGTAGAAGTACGGCGTCCCCGTGCCTTCGTCCACGAACTTGCGCCACTTTGGCGGCTGCTTGCTGGCGTCCTTCTCGTTATTGTCTGCCTCCTTCTCGACGAAGCCCTCGGGCATCTCCCAGGACGACTCGCCCGTGCGCTTGTTGTAGTAGTAGGGCGTCTTCGCGTCGTCGTCCACGAACTTCTCCCAGCCGCTCGTATCGGCAGCAGTGGTGCTGGTTGGAGCCGCCATGGTGCGATGTGGTATCGATTCAAATCCAGTTGCGCCGACACCAGCACAGGAGGCAGACATGACTCAGGCAGAATCGACGCATTTTGGCTTGCAATCAGTATCGGCCATGTATATATTTGGCGAGCAAAGCAAAAGTGATCAAAACACACTCCAACACTCAACATACAAAACACACGTAAACACAAAGGTGAGTTCGCCTGAAATAAACAAAACGAGCTTTTGTTTATTTCAGGCAGGCGACGTCTGGAAGAGATGTCTCCAGTCACAAGCCTTGAAGCAAACAAAGCAATCTGAGCGACTTCGAAGCACTGCGAGGGTGAGCTCTTCGCCCACTCGCAGGCGTTGCTCCGTTCGGAAACTTCGGAGGGCAACTCTCTCGACTTCGTCATAGCAGACTGAACAAACTACTGCCGTCGTCAACCAGCAAAGTCAACGTGCTTGTTTCTGTTCTCATCTAGCTGCACTACCGATTATTCTCTACGACATCTGCACCTGGAAGACCTGGAGCGCCTGCGCGCGGAAGCACGCGGCCGAGTGCAGCAGATAGAACTCCCACGTGCGCTTGAACGACTCGGGCAGTGTGCGGTCGAGCGCGCGGGCGGTCTCCGAGTCGACCGAGCCGCTGCCGGAGCTCAGGCGTCCCAGCCGCCGACCTTGGAGCTGGCGCTGGCGCTGCTGCTCGCGCTGCTGGCTCTCGTCGTCTTCGTTCCAGCGCGCCTGGAAGCGGCGGTGCCAGTCCAGGAACGTGTGCTCGTAGTGCTGCGAGTACGCGGCGATCTCGTGGGTCGTGAACGCGCACTCGCTCACGAGCATGCGGAAGTGGTTGAGCGTCACGGGGTAGCACGGGAACGAGCTATTGACGTACTTGTTGTTCCAGCCGTGGGTCGACGTGCGCGCGGCCGAGCACGCGATGAACTCGAGCACCATCACGGCGTGCGCCTTCTGGATGCGCTTGATCGTGCGCAGGAACCGCAGCTTCTGCGCGTCCAGCAGGGCCTCTACCACGCCGCTGCACACGATGCGGTCAAAGTTGGACGCCCGGAAGCCGCTCAACGCTGTCAGGAGCTACAGAAAACAAGAGTGCAATAGCATTAGGCGACACAAGATTCTGAGCGAGCAAACCCAGGTACAAGACTCCACACCTTCTCGGGCGTGTCAGCGAGAATGAACTCCATCTGGTCAAAGACGCCCAGCTCGCGCGCAAACTTCTTGGCGTGCACGAACTCCTGGATCGACGAGAGCACCGAGACGACCGTGATGTCGTCGTGCTTCTCCGCGAGGTAGCAGCCGACGCCGCCCCAGGAGCCGATGTTCAGGTCCAGGACGCAGTGGCCCGCCTAGCAGCAAAGAAAGCCGAAGAGCGACGAGGTTAGCCAACTAGAAAAGCTGAAAGTCTGTCATGTGGTTCCGTTCACTTACCTCTAGTTGAAGCTTTTCGTCGATGCTGGCAATCTTCCGAGCTTGCGCTTCCTGTTTCGTTTCGTGCGGCAAAGTGAGTACTTATTTTGGCACAGTGACAAGAACTAACTGAGCCTACAAAGCACGTGCCTCAATGTTCGAGACGCCTTCGCCCCACAGTCCGAAGCCTTGGTGCAGGTATTTGTCCATGTAGTCCCGGCGGAACTTCGGGCATAGATCGAACTGCTCCGATGCCGCACCGACAATGAGCCCAACGGACGATGGCGCGTAGTTGAACAGGCGCGCAGCCAACGCGACGAAGCGCGCGCTCCACGAGCGGTACATCTCCTGCCGCGCCTCCATGGGGATCGTCATGAGCGCCGCGATCACTTCGTCCAGGCTCTTGGACGCGTTCACTGCCCACAGGCCACCGACATACGACTCGCCGATCGCCACGAGGCCGTCGCTCATCCAGTCGAGCCAGAACGAGTCGTCGCGCACCACAAAGTCCTGTTTACACAGACAGACGTGAGCCTTCTCCTGGGAGGGTCTATCGAAAAGCGTACAGCTCAATACGCACCACGGACGGCTGGATACCCCCACTGGAGAGCAGCCTGCTCATGATCTTCTTGGCGTTCGCGCGGAGCTTCGGCAGCGAGAGTGAGCGCACGAGCTGCAGGCTGAAGAGCACGGCGCCAGCGAGCGCCGTGGCGACGTACACCCAGAATGAGCGCTGCTTCAGAACAATAGCAAGAAGATAACATGAGGTCTCAGTTTGCGTTTTCACTACCAGGCAAGCTAGCCGGTTCACGCACAATGCATACTAAATGATAACAAAACACGCAACATGCGAGTGACGTGACGGCCACCGCTCTCTCATTCTCTGTTTAACGGAGATCATCGACGAGGATGCTCGAGGTGCTCACCTGGTGCGCCAGAACGCAGAAGAGCGGGACGAAGAGGTTGAGCATGAGCTCCATCTTGTACGCCGCGTTCCAAAAGTGCTGCGAGCGAGGCGGAGAGAAACGGTAGACGTGGTCGGCCTTTGGGAACATGCCTCCGCCCACCACGACATGGCTCCACAGGCGCGAAGAGCTACGCAACAACAAGCAGCATAACGACACTGTTAGCTAGCTTGTGATAGCATACGTACAAAGCAATGCAACGGTACTCACATCAGCGCGGGGATGCACATCCAGACGCGCACGAGCGGCAGGTAGCACGAGATGAGCAGCATCGGCAGCAGCAGGTGGATCATGAAGTCGCCCAGGCGGCACAGGAAGCCGAGCGCGGGCGAGCCCGCCCAGACGCCCAGCCAGCCGTTCATGACCGCCGTGAACGCGTACCGGTCGAAGACGCGCAGCGTGTACCAGCCCACCATGATCGTGATGCCCATGGAGGTGGCGATGCCCAGCACGGCCTCGGACTTGGGGAACACGTGGCCGGCGGCCGTGAAGAGCAGCCAGCAGACCGTGTACATCATGCGCACGCGCAGCAGCGGCGGGACCACGACGACCGCGAAGAGCAGCGCGGTCGCGAAGAGCGCGTCCATGCGCGCGTCTGCCACGTCGACCGCGCCCACGCCCGCTGCCGAGGACATGGCGGCGCGCACGGGGGTCAGGAGCACGTCCATTGCCGATGACGATGATGCTGTGTCGAGGCAATCCTGACGCGCGGTGCCGTGACTGGGAGAGAAAAAGTGTTTGTTTTCGCGCTCAAAAGCAAAAGGAGCAAGTGATCCTCTCGGACGTAGTCCCTGTGTATATTGGTGGAACTTCCTGCCGCGCGCTTTCGAGTCCCTGGGACGCAAAGTCGGATGGATCTATTCGAATGCGCTCTTGCTCTTTGTATGCTCGAGGAGAAAAGTCTCTCCGGGTTCTCCGTCACGCTTGTTTTCGGTCTCGACCCGTGACGGAGAACCCGGATGGGTTGTGAAGAAAGGCGTATCTCTCTCTGTGTATGCTCAACTCGAAGCGTGGCATATCGGCGGTGGCTCCCAGGTGGTTATAATAGAGCTGTCGGAACGAGCTTGGAGAGAGCACTGAAAAGGCCCGACAAACACAGACGGACAGAGGACCAGAGAAGGCGACCATTGCATCCAGTCAGTCGGGAGCAAGCTTCGTGCACCCTTTCAAGAAGCGGCCTCCAAAACGCGTCACCAAACGCGTCGTTCTTTTCGACGGACTGACAGAAATGCCAGACGACGATCCCCCCCACAGGTGCTACTACCAGCTGTCAGGTGTTTTGTCAGTTCCGACGAGCTCGCATTTTGTTGGGTCAGGCTGCTGCTGTCGCATGCTAAATCGCCGATGATGTGCACGTCCAAACACAAAAGCTATTGCTTTGCATGCAGTCTCTCACATCGAGACGCAGCACCACCGTGCACTGCAGGACTTGCCAACCTACACAAGGAGGCCCTGCAGACCGATAGACGTCCATGGCCGTGTCGTCGCGAGAACCGCCTCCGAACAAGACAACGAGCTCCACCAAACCAACATGCGGCATGTCGTTGGATGCTGCGACGCTGGACCAAGCAGAACGTCCACTAGCGGTCCGAACTAGGCAAGGCGGAGCTAACGGCGCGACAGTATCGAATACCCTCTCCAAGTCTGCTGATATAAGTTTCAAGAGACGCCGACCGACTTGACTGCTCAGTGCGGCACACATGCAAGAGCCTTCACATGCGATGCGTATGCAGCATTCCTTAACTCCACTCTATCTGTACAGCACAGAAGGTTTGATGATGAGATGACGTCATGACCCAAATCGCACTTATCCAGATCGAAAAGATACATCCTCCCCTCCCCCATTGTCGCGCCTCCCTCCCAAGCACCCTCCTCGGCCACCACACGCTCGCCTTTGGACGAAGCAGAATTCGTTCTTCCTCGGCCGCCGCAAGAAGAGCTTCCCCCCTCTCTCACTCCCCGTCGCCTGTACGTAGAGATGCTGCGCCAGTCCGCCGGCGCCTTTGCGCGCGCGCACAAGGCCGCCGCGACCTCGCGCGCCTTCAGCGCCACCGCCAGCGAGAGCGTCAAGTTTGAGTTTTCGCAGCCGTTCAAGCTCCACAACCTCGAGGAAGGCCCGAACGACCACGCGTACGCGACCCGCGAGGAGCTCCTGGGCTTCTACCGCCTCATGTACACCATGCGCCGCATGGAGATCACGTGCGACAACGAGTACAAGGCGCGCACGATCCGCGGCTTCTGCCACCTGTACGACGGCCAGGAGGCCGTCGCGACCGGCGTCGAGGCCGCGCTCAACCGCAAGGACTCGTGGATCACGTCGTACCGTAACCACTGCACCATGCTCGCGCGTGGCGGCACGGTCAAGCAGGTGCTCGGCGAGCTCTTCGGCACTGCCTCGGGCGCCGTGAACGGCAAGGGCGGCTCCATGCACTTCTACAACAAGAAGGAGAACTTCTACGGCGGTCAGGGTATCGTCGGCGCCCAGGTGCCAGTCGGCGCCGGTCTTGCGTTCGCGAGCAAGTACAACCACAAGGGCGAGGGCCTCATGCCGTGCGCGATCACCATGTACGGCGACGGCGCGGCGAACCAGGGCCAGATCTGGGAGGCCGCCAACATGGCCGCGCTCTGGAAGCTGCCAGCGATCTTCTGCATCGAGAACAACCACTACGGCATGGGCACGTCGGCCGAGCGCTCGTCGTCCAACACGGAGTACTACACCATGGGCAACAAGATCCCGGGCGTCTGGTGCGACGGCAATGACGTGCTCGCCGTGCGCGAGTGCATGCGCTTCCTGAAGAAGTGGTGCGGCGAGGGCAACGGCCCGATCTACGTCGAGATGAACACGTACCGCTACCACGGCCACTCGATGTCCGACCCTGGCGTGACGTACCGCAACCGCGACGAGATCTCGCAGATGCGCGCGTCGCGCGACCCGATCGAGAGCGTGAAGAAGCGCCTCCTCGAGCACAGCCTCGCGACGGCCGACGAGATCAAGGAGATCGAGAAGGAGGTGCGCGCCGAGGTGGTCAAGGCCACGAAGGAGGCCAAGGCCTCGGGTCGCCCCGACGAGGCCACGGCCTTCCAGGACGTCTACACGGACGGCAAGGGCGGCAACGAGTTCCCTCCGTTCATCCGCTTCCCAGACTTCACCAAGAGCCTGGTCAACGGCAAGCCGCAGTAAACGCACTCTACGTGCAAAAGAGCAGCTCCTCGAGTCCCCAGCAACGTTAGCGCTAGCTCTAGCAGCGGATGGACGGATGGATGGGCAGAGATGAGCTCTTCGTAATACAACCGCCACCACGATTTTTTTACTCCAGAAGGGTGCAGAGCGGTCTTTGACCCATTCATGGCTTTCAGACGACAGTATTGCAGCTGAGTCTCTAACAGCACCAATGGAAAGATGCGAGCTTGCGGGCGCTTAATGTAGCGTCCGCGCGTCGCTTCGATCGGAGCAGCGAGCAGTGCGGCTTCAACTTCAACGTGTGTGATATATGCAACAGCTCGCCTACCATAAGTGATTGACTGCATTGCGCCCGCTGGTGCTGCGGGGCTCATATATATTTAATTATGCTCTGCTTCTCTCCCATAGGTAGCTGGCTACTGATACAACTCACATCCATCTCTCTCGTCTCGTCGCCGAGTGGTCTTCTCTACGTCACCACATGATCCAGTTCATTCGCTCGTCTCTACCGGTAGCTGGGCGTGGATCCATCGCCCATGTTGCTGCTGCTGGACTGGGGGCGGTGGCGCGTCGAGCGCTCCCTGCGCTGGCCTCCTCCTCCCTGCTGGTTCATCTGCTGCTGGTGTTGCTGGTGACGAGCACCAGCGTCATGGGAGTAACCCACTTGTTCCATGGCGCGCGAGAGCACCACGATCTGCTGGTCACCCATGTCGCTGTCGTAGAGCGGAGAGCCAAAGGACGCGGTCTGCATGATCGCCGCGCGGTGGTGGCGCGTGTTGTTGCGCTGCGGCTCGTACTGGTTGTTAGAGTTGTTGTTGTTGTGGTTGCCAACGGGCGCCATGACCTCGTGCTCCATCTGGAGCGCCACGATGCGGTGGTGCGAGAGCTTGCGCGCGTGCTGTGCGAGGTTGTTGGCGTACGCGGCGTCGTCGATGATGTTCTGCGAGAGCTGGATTGCGGCGTCGAGCTTGGCCTTCGTCTCGGGCTTCATCGTTGGGAACGAGTACCCGCCATTCTGGTTACTATTCCCATTGATCTTGCTCTCAAAGGCATTGTGTTTCTTTGAGCGGATCCCCTCTTCAATGAGTGGCTGTGTGGCGTTCAATGGCGACAGCAGGCTCGTCTCAGGGTGCACTCGCTCATGGTGGTGGCTGTGGTGCTGACGGCGTTGAGGCCGTCTTGGCGTGTGCACGGGGGACTGGGCCGCCGTGGGGCTCGACGTGTCCGACGAGTCACTCTGTTGCTGTCCACCCGATGGCGACGTCGAGGTCGTGGTGCTCGACGAGAAGTACTCGAACTGACGCATGGACTCCTCGGTGTCCGTGAAGTCGCCGTCCTCGGGCTCTTGGTCGCTGCTGCTGCCGCCCATGCGCATCTGGTGCTGGCGGAAAGCCTCGATGGAGATGGCCAGGTCCGCCGGACTCCCGCGGCGCTTGGACGTGAAGAAGTTGCCCTTGCGCATCACGAAGCCGTCGCTGAGCGACCGCAGCGGGAAGCTCGCCTTGGGGATCTCCACGATCTCCGGGCTCGACGAGAACGTCTTGTGCTCGATCAGGCGGTTGCGCACGGGCTCAAGCAGGTCGTCGTAGGACCGACGCTTGCCGGTCGAGAAGCTCTGCGTGCGCACGATCGGACCCGGCTGGCCCGGCGAAATCGGGAACCGGGCTTGACTCTGACCACTTGAGGACGATGGCGCCGAAGCCGAGGTCAAAGATGGGGCCGAGTGCGGCGAGTCAGTCGCGAACCGCGACGTGCGGCGCACCTCGAGCACGCAGGCTGTGCAGACGCGCAGCAGGCGCTCGCCGTGGTCCGGCACGAGCGCGGACCGTATCGTGCTGCAGCTGCTGCAGATCACCTCGCCGCACTTGAGGCAGTTGTACCGGCGGCGCAGCACGCAGAAGTTGCGCTCGCAGACCTTACAGTGATCCTGCTCGCACATGGACATGACCTGCTGAGGGAGCACGATCGTCTCCTTCGACGCGCGGAAGGTCTCGATGTACTTGAGGATCCCATTGATGCACTTCTCCACGTGCGACTGGATCGCCGAGTTGGCCGCCCACGCTGGGAGGTCCCCATTGTCAAAGTTGCACGTGTACGTCATGCGCAGCTCGCCCTGTTTCTTCGTCGTGTGGTACATGAAGCCCATGAGCGGCACGATGTCGCGCGTGTACTTGGGCGACTCGGCGTACTTGGACGACTTGGGCACGTCCACGGACTCCATGATGCGGAACGCGATCTTCTGCCCCTGGTCGTCCTCGATCATGTCGACGTACTCGAGGATGATGAAGTCCCGGTCCTTGGTGAACTTGCTCGAGCTCTTGAACGCCGCCCACTTGAGCGCCACGTACCGGTGCGGGTTGAACTCGGTCGGCTCGACGATGTTCTGGATCACGGCCCCCTCGATGAAGTCGGACGAGAGCAGCTCCATCATCTTGGTGTACGACTCGGTCGTGCTCGTGATCATGGACTCGGCCACGTCCTCGATCTCGCACGTGACCTTGCACACGGCGTGCACGTTGCAGGGCACGTTGTTGCCCACGTCCGCGCGGAAGAGCGAGATGCCGTGCTTCTCGTGCACGAGGCACCACGGGATGCCGCCGAGCAGGTCTGTGGCCTCGAGCAGCGACTCGGTCATGCTCTTGGCCACGCTCGTGAGCATTTCCATCTCGCGCACGCTCATCTCTTCCTTCACGGGGTCCTCGGGTATTTGCAGTTGGAGCTGGAGGTGCGCCGCCAGCGTCGCGTCGTCTATGATGGTGGTGGTGTAGTCCATGCCTGCCATCGTTCGTGTCGTGTCGTGTCGTGTGTGTGTGTAAGAGTGTAAGAGTGTAAGAGTGTGTGAATGAAGCTTGGGGGTCTGGGTAGTGAGCAAGTGACTGGGAGTGTCGAAGAGCTACGCGGACATCCAGGAGCTACGGATGACTGGATACTGGGAGCTCTCGCGTCGGTGTGTTGGCGGTGATCCCGTGCGTGGGTGATGCACCGATGGATTTCTTTCTCCTCCTCTGGACGAGCAGGGAATTTGCGAAATGGTGGAAAGAAAGCGAGTGGCGCGCGCTCGTGCTCGTGCTCGTGTGTCCGCTGCTTGTTGGTCGTTTCCCACAGAGTAACAGCTCGCTCGAATCGCTTTTTAATCGAACGATAAGCGAGCGAGGTAATTCTTCTAAAAATAGCCGATTGGTGGTGGGGACGATTAAGCGCGTTTGTATGGAAAAGTGTATGCGAAGAGCCTAAATGGATGTCTATCTATCTTGTTTGTTTGGTTTCTCCCTCTCCGTCGCATGCTTGCTTGTGTTGGTTTTTGATTCCTTCTCTTTTTCGACGACTGGCGTGCGTTGCGAGGTTCCGCACACTTTTCTGATAGAGCCCGACTTTCTATTGCGCTCCAAATAGAACGCGCGTCTGGACTTTGCCAGCGTCAATATCGAACAATAGCGAGCACGGGCGGAAGCATGCAAACACGGGCTCACTCTTGCGAGCTGAGAGGCGTCTGCGGAAAAGAAACCCCTCCAAACTACAAGCACACCAACCTGAACCGCACAGGCTCGGAGAAGAGCGACGCTGTTGCTGTCGTGGGCTCGCTTCCAAAGATCGGCAGAGCCACACAAGGTCGCACGGCCAAATCAAGACGTCCATAATTGAGACAGCTGGACAACTTCAACTTGAAGTGGCCGACCCTTCATAACCGCTATTCTATAGCCTGCCAGAAAGTAGAAAGGTATTCGAGCCAGGAGTTACCAGCTTGAGCAAACGGTTTCAGAAGGATAGAGGCTATACTAAATAAAAAGGCGGAGCAAAACCGTTTCTCAGCGAGTCAGGGATCCGTCCACACGAGACGCCGCGCGATCTCGAAAATCAAGCCCCCCCCCTGTTCTGCTTTCCATACCCAACAACAAGGAATTTGGAGGGGATGACCAAGAGCGCATTCTGGAGCCCAGGTCCTTGCTCACTGCATATCGCTCACATGCATCCATCGCGCGACTTTCGCTCCTGACCTCATCCAGCGCTCGCTCGCTCTCCCACTCTCGACTTCTTATTCTCTTCTTCCTCCTCCTCTTCTTCTTCTGAGTCAAAACAACCAAAAGCTCTATATTCGCTCGCGCAATCGAGTCGGAGGAGGGGGTCGCAAGGCGCAGTCGCGTCTCGCTGACTTGCTCTTGAAATTGCTTTGTTTGGGTCGGAAGCTCTGATAGGATGTGATGGCTTCGAGCCAAAATATGCCATCTGCTTCCGCAAGGAATAAGTGCAGCCATGCAAAAAGGCACGTGCGCCTCACCCACCCACCATCTCATGATCGCATGGACTGATCGATACATCGAATCGATTTCGCTGACGTCAGCCTTTTGAGGATTGATGGATGGATTCATCGTATTCCAGACCATATTTCAAGCCGATCGAGCGCATCTCCTGGATGTCGCGCACGCGATGCTGCGGGCCTTGGCGGCGGCGGTCGCGAGCAACCCGCCGAACACAGCAAACGTGCTCCCCTCGGGCGCGCTGATCGCGACCACCTGGCCCACCTCGGCCGTGTCGACGTAGTTGAGCGGCCGCTTCTTCACGACGGGGCCGTTCGCCGGCATGGCCTTGACCGCGAGCGCTGGCCGCAGATGTTGACCGAGAGCGGGTTGTCGTAGCCGCGTACGAGGTCAATGTCGACGAGGTGGCCCTGGATCTTCATATGCGCCATAGCGTCCCCGATCGCGCACGTCGAGGTCTTGACGAGGCGCAGCAGCAGGTCCGTGTCGAGCGTGCCTGTGAGCAGATGGTGGGGGTCAGCGCGTTTCAGAGCCTGCAATACATGGCGGTGAGGGACAGCAGAGACAGACGTGTAGGCACCGCCGCCCGCGCTGGTTGCTCTGGAGCGAGGGCGAGCAGCCCGACTGCTTCAGGTGGTCGGCCAGGCGCGTGGCGTTGGACGCGTACTGCTTCTGGCACTTTTTTGCATTCGCAGCGCGCGAGGCCCTTGCCGTCGAGCGGCTCGAGGCGCTAGAAGTAGTCGTGCACGTTGCTCGGCTTGCGGCCAGCTCTCTGGAGCGGTTATGCGAAGAAGAGAGACGCAGCCTGCTCGCTCGTTTGCTTGCTTGCGCTGTTGCAGCCTTCTTGCCTGTGAGCGAAAGTGAGGCTCTTGCCAACCAGCCGATTCGGCTCGATCGATCGGCCGACGACTGCAAATTTGCCGATCTTATCAAGCGGCTGGAAACGCATGTGTCAGCACGCTTGTGCGATTGACACGCTGATGTTGGCTGGCTGCACAGGAGGAAATAAATGACTTTGTTGCACGCGAGGAAACGACTTTCACCCGCACTATGAGCGCGTGCCACACGGGTCTTACGTTTCTGAGGAGATTGTCCCAAAATGGGGTTCGGCAGCAGGTTTCAGCACTTCTCGGAAGCCACTTGGCCCCACTGTGTCAAGCATTGGGCCCACCTGCATAAAAACCAGTGGGTTTAAGACCGGTGCGAGAATCGCTGAAGTCGATACAGTCGATACAGGCGAGGGCGTTTTGTTGGTGTTCCTTGGAGAAGCTTCAGCAAGTTGGAATGGGTTTTAGCCATTTGATTGCAATTTGGAGGCTGTGTCTATGCTTAAATCTTATACTGATATGAAATTAGACATTCAGATGCAGCAAAATTCGGATTTGGAATGCTCGGACCGCAACACCGCAAAAGTGTCCAACCAAAGCGCCGCATCTCCTCGTATTTCCATCCCCAAAACGACATACTTTGATCAAGACACTCGGCTCAACCTGCCGAGCGCTTGCTCGCTCAAGCAAAAGGCAAACAAGAGCCGCCACCAAGTCCGCGAGCGAGACACCATGAAGCGCAGCCTGGAGGAGAGCGTGAGCAGCGACGACGGCCAGCAGCCGCAGCAACAGGGCGACGCCAAGCGGCGCAAGTGCCCGTACCTGGACACGATCAACCACCAGATGCTGGACTTTGACTTCGAGAAGGTGTGCTCGATCTCGCTCTCGGACCAGAACGTGTACGCGTGCCTCGTGTGCGGCAAGTACTTCAAGGGACGCGGGAAGGCCACGCACGCGTTCACGCACTCGGTGCAGAGCGCGCACCACGTGTTCATCAACCTGCAGAACGACCGCATCTACTGCCTGCCGGACAACTACGAGGTCGTGGACCAGTGTCTGCGCGCCATCAAGAACGCGCTGCGGCCGACCTTCGAGGCCGCGCAGGTCGCCAAGCTCGACCAGAACCGCATCCTCGCGCAGGACGCATTCGGTGTGTCGTATCTGCCAGGTGCGTAGTGTTTGATGTGTAGCTCTTCATATAGACGATGTGAGTGTGTGCGTTTGGCTGACTAACCGAATATGTCTCGTGATGATGCACAACTTGCAGGCTTCATCGGGCTGAACAACCTGAAGAACACGGACTACATCAACGTGGTCGTGCAGGCGCTCGCGCACATCCCGCCGCTGCGCAACTTTTTCCTGCAGACGTCGCCCGAGGTGACCAAGTCCAAGTCCCAGTTGGTGCACCGCTTCGGCGAGCTGCTGCGCAAGATGTGGAGTCCGCACAACTTCAAGAACACGGTAATGCGTCACTGCCATCCATCCATGCGTTAGTTTTTATTTTGTATGTTCGTGCGTGTATTGACAACTATGAATGTGTGTATGAGCAGATCAGTCCGCACGAGTTCGTGCAGGAGGTGTCGGTGAGCAGCAAGAAGCGCTTCCACGTGGGGAAGCAGAACGAGAGCGTCGAGTTCCTCTCGTGGCTGCTCAACGAGCTGCATCGCGTACGGTTCTATCATGAATCTAGTGTATGGAAATGTGCTGGGAAGCTAACATATTCCCATTAATTTCTATGCTTCGACAGGGTCTGGGCGGGTCGTCCAAGCCTGGCAGCAGCGTCATCCACAAGTGCTTCCAGGGGCTCATCGAAGTGACGACCGTGGACGAGAGCAAGGGAGCGAACTCAGTCGAGGGCGGCAAAGAGACCACGACCGCCAAGTCGCCCTTCCTGCTCATGTCGCTCGATCTGCCGTCGACGCCGCTCTTCAAAGACTCGCAGGGCGGGAACATCATCCCTCAGGTTCGTTGTGTGTATATGGGAGATCCTTTTCTGACTTGTTAAGTGACTGACTAACTGAGCGATGGCGTTACGGTATATGTCACTGTTGTGTTGTAGGTGCCTCTGTTCACGGTGCTGGAAAAATACGACGGCACGCATGTTACGGTGAGCGAGCTGCTTGCTTTTGCGCTTGAATTCCACCTTATCGATATCATTCTCTAACGAAAGTTGTTGCAATACCGTTTGTTGTTACCTTGCAGCACATCCTGCAAGGCTCGCAGCGCCTGAAGAAGACGTACAAGATCGAGTCGCTGCCGCCGTACATCATCTTCCACGTCAAGCGCTTCACGCGCAACAACTTTTTCACGGAGAAGAACCCGACGATCGTCAACTTCCCCGTGAAGAACCTCGAGCTCCGCGAGTACCTGAACCTGGACGAGTCGATCCCGACAGAGGAAGAGCTGGCGAACATGTGGGTCTCCTATATATATATATTCCTGACGTGTGATGTGAAAGCTATGATTTGGGTTGCTAATTGCTGCCTCGTGTGGTTGACTGCGAATTTGCCGTGAAAACACACACAGGCCAATCTCGGACTTGCGCGCCATCCTGACCAAGCACAAGGTGTCGTCCAAGGTTCGTACTATATCTCTTAGATGTTAGCGTTTGCTCAAGTCGAGTGCTAATTACAGGACCTGCTGCTGGTGATTGCCATCTTAGGACTGTCTCGAGAAGTCTGATTTGGTGACCAAGGTGCTCCAGGTGACTGTTCCCTCGACCAAGTACGTGCTGCTGCTGTTTTTGTCAACAGATGGACCATTTTCGAGCAATGGAAACTAATGTGTGACTCTTTTTTCTTGCGTCATTAGGTACAACCTGATCTCCAACATTGTCCACGACAGTCCCGTGACCACTGGGAAAGAGGCGGCTTTGAAGACGAACCCGCTGACCGAAGGAAGCTACCGCGTGCACGTGCAGAACCGAGTGAGTTGAGACTGTTTTGGTCCGGTTGCTCTGGACGATTTGTAGAGTATTCTAACGCATCGTGATGCTTAAATCTGTAGGCGACGGAGCAGTGGTACGAGATCCAGGACCTCCACGTGCAGGAGACGATGCCGCAGCTCATCGGCGTCTCCGAGTCGTACATGATGGTCTACGAGCGAAAAGAATGAGAGCTGCGGACCAAGATTTCGAAAGTCTTCTTTGCGACAACCGTTAGAGCAAACCAACCTCGAAAGCAAAAACGAGGTAAATGAAAACCCAGCTGATGGCTCACAGTCACTTCACCATTTGTCTTTTGTTTTGAACACGCTCGGGAAACACCAAATCACTTGCCAGCAGCCGAGACGCCATACGACTCGTTCCACGCGAGCAGCGCCTTGATCGTCTCACTCGATACACTCGGCCGCACGCGCGCGATCGCCGTCGTGAAATCGCTCGCGTTGATGCCGCGCACGTCCTCGCTCTTCACCTGCGTGATGCGCGCGCCGAGTTCTCGAATCGGCCCCATGGCTGCGTCTTTGCAGAGCGCCTTGAGGTCGCTGCCGGAGTACCCGTCCGTGGATTTGACGATCTTCGCCATGTCTCGTGTCGAGATCGCAGTCTTCTGTGAGCCCAGCAAATGGCGAAGGAGCGTCTCTCTCGACTCTTCGTCAGGAAGTGGCACTGAACAACGACGATAGTAAGCATACACAGTGAGGTTTCAATTAATGATAGGTATATCGAAAGAGAGAGAGAGAGAGAGCGAGAGAGAGAGAGAGAGCACATACCGTAGATCCGCTTCTCAAGTCGTCGAATGATCGCTTCGTCCAGCTCTTGCGGCAAATTTGTCGCCCCCATGACGAGAATCCGGTCGTTCGGTGACGACGCGGCACCATCAAGCTCCATGAAGAACTAACAACGTTGACAATAGTTTGTCAGCTGAACCGAATTCAAGTCTCCCATCCAAAAAAAACATCAGCGAACCTGGTTCTTCAGCCGCCTGCTCGCGTCGTTCTCGGACGCCGAGCGCGTGGACAGCAGCGCATCCATCTCGTCGAGGAAGATCACCGCCGGCTGCAGCTCGCGCGCGATCTCAAAGAGCGTGCGCACCAGCTTTTCACCTTCGCCGACCCACTTGGACGTCAGTGAGGACGCGGAGATGCTAGGTTATCAGTTGCCACCGCAAAGAATAGACAAACGTTAATAGCGAAATCAAAAGCAACATCAGCGATGAGAAACTTCTACGCACTTGAAGAACGTCGCGTTTGACTCGGTCGCCACGGCTTTTGCCAGAAGCGTCTTCCCTGTGGCAGCAATAAAGCGCGCTATTCTGTAAGGATCACCCCCATTTCGGTAGTCCACATAATACAAGCAGTACATTACCTGTGCCAGGAGGTCCGAATAGCAGCACGCCACGCGGTGGCGCGAGTAGCCCCGTGAAGAGATCTGGACGGAGACTCGGGTAGATCACAGCTTCCTGTCCATCAAGGCAAACGAGGAGCTACCGTTTAATGCAACGACACATTAAATGCATTATGCATGCAAACGCATACCTGAAGGATCTGCTTGGCGACATGCAAACCCGCGATGTCGTCCCATTTCACCTGCGGCGACTTGTCCAGCACTTCGTCGAGGATCGTGTGCGCAAGCTGCGTGTTGTGCTGGATGAAGGCGGATCGCACTGCATTCGTGTCTCGCTTGTCGTGTTGTGGAGCAACCTACATACCCCACAAGACAAATGGTTCAGCCACACGGCTTATCTCAAAGCGCAAGACATCGACTAGCGTTACGTACCGTCACTCCATTCGGCGAGTGGTTCGGAGCTGCTATTGACAGCTTATCATCGCCGCTGCTGCTGTGTGGTCCAGCGCCGAGCGGTTCCTCTTTTTGCTGCTGGAGCTGCGCCTTCAAGTACTCGGCGCGCGTCATGTACTCGTGGATCTTGCGACGCAACTGCTTCTGGTCGTCCTCATGTGTTAGCTCTATACGCACGCACATGAATACACACTCCAGTCAGTCACTAGAGAACGAAAAGCAAACGAGCTGCGCAACTCGTTGCACGTAGCTGCTCGTCGTCAGTCTTCACGTACGTACGCTGCAGCTTGCTCATCATCTTCTCGATGCCCGTCGCGTAGAGATCCACTGCGAGCGCGTAGTCTCCCTCTGTGTCTGCGCGCACTGCGGCCTCGATGCTCGTGGCGATCGCGTCGTCCGTCCTGTCGCGCGCGGCCCACGCCAGCAAGCGCTGCATCTCGACTTGTGTTGTTGCTTCCGTCGAGAAATTATCAGTGCGGAAGAAATGCAGTCATTTATTTGTTTCCCTTCCAGTTTACTGGAACTCGGCGACGACTTTTATCCGAGCATCCAGTTCAGTATCATGATTTAGACCAACGCGAGGACTTAGTTAGCTGATTTTCTGATCGGCCTAATTAGCGACAGGATTTAGACCAACGAGAGGATTTACAGAGCAGGTCGGCTTGCCGCCCATCGATTTCGAGCCTGCAAGCGCAACTGCATTTTGAACCGCACACAAAATGCTGCGACGAGTTGTCGGCCAGATCGCGCGCGCCGGCGTCGCGAGCAAGCAGCCCTTCGGCGCGGGCGTGCGCTTCGTGACCATCAATGGTGCATCTTTGCTTGTCGTACTATGCATCTATCACAGTGCGACTGGGTGTCTTGTGCCACTTGCAACGGCCTCCATGTGCTGACCGAGCGTGTGTGGTGGTGCGTGACGCAGGCAACCAGATCCGCGTGGGCATGGCGCTGGACATCGACGGACGCATCTACCGCGTCACCAAGAACCAACCGGTGAAGCCCGGCAAGGGCGGCGCCTATGCGCAGGTGAGAAATAGCAGTGCATGGTCAACGGAGAGCTACTTAGGGACACTCTAGCGAAGAGCTACAACCACGGCACGCTGTCCATTATGAAGAGATTCACGCCACGACATGTGCATCTGTGCTCTCTTTCTGTGTATCGCAGGTCGAGATGAAGGAGATCAAGACGGGCAACAAGACGAACCGCCGCTTCCGTGCTGCTGAGAGCGTGCAGAAGGCCCCGCTGGGACCGGACCAGTTCTTCCAGTTCCTCTACCAGGACGGCGACAAGCTCGTGCTCATGCACAACACCACTTTTGAGCAGGTATGTGCGACAACCTCTCATTCCGAATGTTGCATCGAGACTTTGGTCCTTTGTTGAGCTTCCATGCTAATCATATACATGTGTATGCTGCTATTTAGCTGGAGGTGGCGAACGACCTCTTCTCGGAGCGCCAGTTGGAGTTTCTGCTCGAGGGCATGACGCTCACGCTGCAGATCGTCGAGGGCGACGTGCTCTGGGCCAACATGCCCGAGAACGTCACGCTCACGGTCACGGTACGTCGTTGTTTTTGTTTGAAGCCCCACTCTTTTTCGCGGTCCCATCTATTGGACTGAGCTTCTTCATACCCTGGCTGTTTACTGCCTTGTGTTGTTGTAGAAAACCACACCCAAGGGCGTGGCGGACACGGCGCTGAGCGTCAAGGATGCGACGCTCGAGAACGGCGCGGTGATCAAAGTGCCGCTCTTCATCGAAGTGGGCAACCAGGTGCGCGTGGCCACCGAGGACGGCGCGTACGTCGACAAGGTCGTGGTCTTCTCGGGCTAGGTGCCGTGTCAACTTGATTAGTAGCCACTCTTGATTAGCTCGAGAGGGTTGACTTGGTGGGCGTTTCCATTCAGGAGCCTGTTTCACAAGAGAGTGTCAACCCAGAAAGCTCCGAGCCCCACTCAAAGATCTGTTTCTTTTTCCGCTCTTCCCACTCAATTGGCGCGGTGTGTGCCGTTGAACTGCAACATCATGGCAGCAGCCAATCAGCCATCCAGTCATCCAGCTCAGCTCATGATGGAGAATGGCAATGTGTCGCAGCGAGCGTGGGTCTGAGGTGAGGTCTCCAGTCCAGCTGGTGTCAGCTTCTGGTTTCCTCGGTTCCTCAACTGTCCGAAAGGTCGTCTTCTTCATTTTAGCCAACCAAACTAAGATCTGAGAGGCTTTCAACCAATCAGAGCCTACGACGTGACAACAAACGGCAATAAACAACCTGTCGAAGAAGCTTCGCCGAGGGCTGCAACAATCCGACGAGAAGACGAGCAACAGCAAGTGGGTCGATTGCGATGGCGAGACGACGTACAGCAGGGCTCTTCCGATAAGACGTGACCGGCCAGTGGCCACACGTCCTCTGGGTATGCAGCACTGTGTGCGGTCCAGCACAACCAGTGACGTCACTTCCGAACTCGCACTCGTGCGCGCTCCTCCTCCTCCTCCTCCTCTCTCTCTCTCGCTGCTTCATCGTAGCTGCTCGTCACCGCCAACCAACCAGCGCATCATGGCTCACTCCACTCCAGCGCAGACCGCCACTGCTTCGTCTACTGCTTCAGGCAACGGCACATCATCGTCGTATGACAGCAGCAGCGACGGACAGGCGAAGACCGTGGCGAGCACGATCTTGAAGCGTCACGTCGACCAGCGCCAGCGCTTCGACTCGGCGGACTACGCGCTCATCCAAAGCGCCGCGGGTACAGCCAACTCACAGCACCAACAGCAGCAGAGGAGACACCGGACACCAGATGAGCAGGAGCCCGAGCCGGAGGCCATGAAGACGGCGCCGCCGGCTCCGTCCCGATTAGCGATCGACGCACTCTCCCTCAACAGGAGCGCCACCACGGGCAGCAATAGCGTGTACCCGCAGCAGCACGTGCGGCGCATCCGGCTGCAACGCTTCGACTCGGCCGACTGGGTCATGGACGCCATTGCGACGTCCAAGGCCGCGTGCTTGTCCCCACGATCATCGCTGCGCTCGTCGTCCTCAGCTGCAGCAACACCATCGACACAGGCGGCGGTCGCGAAGCTCATCCTCGACCGCCACGCGTACACGACGTGCCACTTCGTGACGACGCCTGTCGACAAGCACCAGCGCTGCGCCGAGAAAGCGTGAAGAAATGGAGAGAATGAGTAGAGAAGAGCATGCACGTGAAGAGTAAAGTAAGAGGAGTGAGAAGAGCACCAGTAAGTAAAGTAGCGTTGATGTATGAGCACCACCATCCATGAGAGAATCTTTCGCTTCGTGCGTCGGTCGTATCTCTTGACCTGCTTAAGTACGAATCGCTAGGTGTCGCCGCCATTTTCGAGGCAAACATGACCTCCTCCGGGTTGAAGAAGCATGCGCTCGGTGCGTGAGCTGCGCTCTCAGCCGCTATGCTGACTGCGTACTAACCGCGCGGCTCTCTGTGATGCAGTCGTGCTCATCGCGGTGCTCGTCGCGACGTACCAGATGTTCCGCCTCGAGTCGCAGCGCACGAGGCGCGGCGTTGAAGTGGAGCAAGAGGTGCGCGTGTGCGGTTACGTTCGATGCGCCATTGGCCATTAAGCGGAGTGCGTTGTGTCATCTCTGTATGCAGTTCGAGCGTGCGACGCGGTTCCTCCAGAGCCAGCTGTCCGATCACAATGGCGGTGTTGGCAAGTATGAAGTGCGCGTGACGCAGTCCGTGCACGGGAAGCACAAGAGCGCGCTCGTGATCAATCGACAGCACGCTGTGCCGCGCATTGGTACGCTTAGTGTATAGCTATATAGTCTCTGGTGTTTGGCCAGCGACTCGCTAATACGAGCGGGGTGTGTGCTTTGCTGTTGTGTAAATGCAGAGGCCGAGCTCTTCGTGGACCCGCACCTCGTGACGAAGCGCAGACAGCACAAGAGCCCCTCGAAGCCCCGATCTGCATCCAGGAAATCAGCATCAGAGGCAGCTAAAGACGTGAGCGATCATAAGCCTTCGCTGCGTCTGCGTGTGTACGACCACGAGACAATGGACGCAGTCGCCAAGGTACAGTCCCTGTCGCTCTCCATAGTCATGACGAGATTGGTACTAACAGCACTGTTTGCTTTACTCATGTTGCACATCAGGCACTGCAGCAGAAGAAGATGGTCGAGCCCAACGAGCCCAGCTATTACAACAAGCACACACACACTAACTCATAGAATACCGCCAGTACAAGACGCGTGTGCCTCCAACCTGAACAAGACGCTTGCACCTCACAGGTTGAACATGTCGATCTCCTCCTCCTCCTCCTCCTCCTCGTCCTCCTGGTTCTCCGTCGTCTCTCCAGCAGCAGCGGTGATGGCAGCCTCGTCATCCAACATACTCGCCACTCGCGGGTTTACGACCCCCAACGTTTGCTGCAGAAAGCGCGGCGAGGGCTTGTGCTGAGCTTTGCTGTCACTTGTGCTGCTGCTGTTATTGCTATTGCTGGCCTGCGCTTGCTTCAGATGTGATGAGCCGTCCTGCCAGCCAAACTGGATCACGGTCGCGGTGAGGTTATCGCTGCTGCCGCGTTTGTAGGCCTCCTTGACGATCGCGTCGGCGGCCTTCTGGGCGTCGCTGAAGTGCGTTAACCCGATGTTCACGGCCTCCTGGTTGCTCATGACGTCCCAAATGCCGTCGCACGCGACTACGATGAAGAGATCTTCATTCTCCACACTGAAGCGCTTCACCTCAGGCTCACAGGAGACGAGGGCAGTGGGTACTTTCAGTGGTCGGTCCCCAAATGCTCGTGAGACTGCGAGGTACGTCGCCGACTCGGGCTGCTGCTGCACCGACAGCCCGGCGCCTGTGGCCGAGTACACGCGCGGGATGCCCGCAAAGGTGCCGACGAAGCCGCCAGCGTTGAGAATGCGCTGCTTCTCGTCCGGTCGACTAGGCTTGTGGTCAGTGGTCAGTGGGATCCCGTGGCCGCCGCGACAGAGCACGGCTCTGCAGTCGCCCAGGTTGATCGTGTAGTACGCCAGCTCAGGTGAAGAGCTGTTGCTACTGCTGGAGTTGGTACTGAAATTGCTGACGAACCAAATCAACAGCGCAGTTGAGCCGTCACGCGACGGATTTTTCTGCACCACCTGCGCGTCTGTTTGCTGGAAACTCTCGTTGAACGCGCGCTTGAAGTGCGGATCCTGCTTGTGAACCCACGCGCGGAACAGCTCGCGCCGTTGTGCTTCCTCGCTGTCGATCTGTTTAATGGCCTCCTGCATAGCGCTCACGGCGCTGTTCAGCTGGTCATACAGCGCCTTCACTTCGCTATCATCACCATTCTCAGCGTTACTCGGTGCTGCTGCTGCTGCTACCTCAGTAGCTGACGGAGCGCCGTCATCGAGCATCTGCTGCACCTGCGCGAGCTGCTCCTGGAAAAGCTGTAGCTGCGTCTTGATCTCGAGCTTTCGCTGGGTCTCTTTCTTTGATTCGGTCCGTAATGCATCGAGCGCATCTGTCTCCTTCGCGTGGACGTGCTGCTTGATGTTGGAGCTCATGCTCTTGAGCAGGTGCCGCACGAGGAACTCGACCGTGAACACGCCGCCGTGTCCGTCAAAGACGCCAAAGACGGGCCCCGGGAAGCGCGTCGTGTCGGTCACGTGGCGGTCCTCGTTGCTGGGCTTCATGCCCTGCCAGCTCTCGGTCGCGAAGCGCAGCTGCGGGATCGCATAGAGGTCGACGATTTTGCTTGGTGCGGCATTGAGCTCTTTGTGCTGCTGCTGACTGCGTGGTGGATCCGTGTTTGCACTGCTCTTGAAGGCGCTCGCACTACTGCTATTGGCATGTACACTGCGGTGCTTAAGACGCTCATGGGCACCAGATTCGGCGCCATCGTCGTCGTCGTCGCAGCGCTGCTTGCGCTTGAGCTCCTGCGGCATGCTCTTCCTTTCCTGCAAGTCGAGTTGCTCATTATTTTGTCGAGCGTTTGAGCAATTCGTACTTTTACGGTTCTCTGAAGTCCTGCGCATTCGCACTCATTCGAGCTATCACTGTACTATGCGATGCATTTTTGCCTGATTCGAGACAGGGGCGTGTATTCGGGTTAACCCACGGAAATATCCTCCTTATTATTCCACTGTCTTTCTCACACACACGCACACGCACATGCCCGTTTCCGCCGCTTTCAAGCAGACCAACAACAACAACAGGCAGACCAAAGCCGCGATGGAGGACGCCGTGCTCGTGCTCGCGATGCTCTTCGTGCTCGTGATGTCGTCGTTCATGCTGGACCGCTACTCGTGCATGGTGATCTCGCAGTCGGGCTTCGCGCTCGTCTTCGGGCTCCTGGTCGGGCTGCTGCTGCTCGTCACGGGCAAGCGCGCGTCGCTGAGCCACCACCTGAACCTCGACAACACGCTCTTCTTCGACGTGCTGCTGCCGCCGATCATCTACGAGGGCGGCTTCTCGATCAAGCGCCAGGCGTTCTTCCGCAACTTCCCCGCGATCATGAGCACCGCTGTGCTCGGCACGGTCATCGCCACGTGCATCACGGGCGGCGTGCTCTACTTCGCCGGCCAGGTGGGTGCGGTCACGGCGCTCTCGTGGGTCGAAGCGTTCTTGTTTGGCGCGCTCATCAGCGCGGTCGACCCGGTCGCGACGCTCGCGTGCTTCAACAAGCTCAACGCGCCGCCGCTGCTCTTCAACCTCGTGTTCGGCGAGAGCGTGCTGAACGACGCCGTCGCGATCGCGCTCTACCAGACGCTGCTCAAGTGGAAGCCCGACATCGACCTGAACGCGCATGAGCTGCTGCTCGTCGCAGCGAACACGAGCGGCATGTTCGTGGGCTCGCTGCTGGTCAGCTGCGTGATCACGCTGCTCGGCGCGTTCCTACTCAAGCGCAAGATGTTCGAGACGCTGCGCCACTTCCCGACGTACGAGATCTCGCTCTGCCTCATCTTCAGCCTGCTTACGTACTTCGTGGCCGACAGCATGCACCTGAGCGGCATCGTGTCGCTCTTCTTCTCCGGCACCATGACCGCGCACTACCACTTCCACACGATCTCCAAGGCCGCGCAGCATTCGTTCACGCACCTGCTGCACACGACGGCGTTCATCTGCGAGAACATTGTGTACGTGTTCATGGGCACGTCCGTGATCATGCTCTTCGCGGGCCACGTGGACAAGGACGCCGGCACGGCGCTGCGCGTGGACGACATCGACTGGTCGTTCATCGCGCTCACGCTCGCGGCCTGCGTCGTCGCGCGCTTCTTCAACATCTTCCCGCTGCTCGGGCTCTCGAACTGCTTCCGCTCGCGCTCGGACAAGATCTCGACGAGCTATATGACGGTCATCTGGTTCGCGGGTCTGCGTGGCTCGATCGCGTTCGCACTCGCGAAGAACTGGTCGTACATTGGGCTCAAGGGTGCGTCGCACCGGAAGCTCATCGAGTCCACTACGCTCATGGTCGTCCTTTTCACGACGATCGTCGTCGGTGGGCTCACGGGCCCGTTTCTGTCGCTCTTGGGACTGGTAGACAAGGAGAAGAAGGACGATGCGCTGCGCGCTGGTGAGGATTCGGATGCCGGCACAACTACTGATAGCAGCGGCGGCGCGTCTCCAGCCGCGCCTCGCCTGCAGACGCGCCACGTGCCGCGCCGCTCGATGCACTACATCGTGAGCCACGGGAGCTCGGACCAGCCTCCGTTTGTCGAAGTGCCGACGTCCGAGAGCACGGCGACGACGCTGGACATGCTCAGTCGCGACGCAGTGCTGACGCCGCGGCCGCAGATGATCGATAGCGACGACGACGACAGCGCGGACGACTTTGAGATGCGCGCGCGCACCCAGCCACCAGCAATCCAGCGCGCGACGTCGAATTCAAGCCGCGAGTCCATGACGGGCGCGTTCTTTCGCTCGTGGCAGGCGTTCGACGCCTCGCGCATGCAGCCAATCTTTGGCGGAGCCCACTCGTCGCAGGAGACCTTCCACTCGTCCATCGCACTGCAGCAGCAACATCAACAGCAGCAGTCGCCAGGCAGCAGTTTGCAGCGCGTGCTCGCGACGGCCAAGAAAGAGAACATGGTGTAGATTCTGTTGTTGTTGTTGTTTTTTTATCGAGAGCGAGCGAGCAGCTTCAGTTTGCTGCCGACTGACAATGTTGAGCAGCTCCAAGTTGCCTTCGCGCAAGCTCACCAGGGTGTTCTGCACGAACGTACGAGCGTCCGCCTGGAAAGCCTCATAGCCTCTATCTATATGCATGTGCTCAAAGAAACCTTTGCTTCTGTCTATGCCGTGCTGGCTGCAACGCCTCTTCGCATTCTCGTCCGCCTCCATTTTTTCCATTTATGGCCAGTTTATGGCCGTTCTTCTCGCTGGAAAGAGAAAGCCCCCTCTCTAAAGCGATCGCCAAGTTGGCGTCACGCTGTACCGCGCCATTTCACGACGCCAAATGCGCACGCAGACGACGAGTTGAGCTGAGCAGCGCCGCGACGGAGAACACTGCACAGGCGCGTAGCAGACGTACACAGAGGCTGAGCGCTCATGACGCGGCGTGAGAGTGGCGACGAGCGCCGGCAGCAGCGGGTAACGGGTGAAGACGGCGACGACGCGAGTGACAACCAGCGCGATGTGGACGACGGCGGCGAAGAGGAATTGGACCTCGCGCACATGCCGCCGATCGAGGAGCTCGAGAACCTGATCCTGGAGGCGTACAACAACATGCAGAGCGACGGCGAGTTCATCTTTCTGCCGGACGAGGTCGCGCAGAAGCTGCACCTGGTTGCGCAGATGGTACGCATTTACGTGAACCGAGATGGCGAAGGAACCACGAATGCGGACTTTCATTTGCTATTGCGTGCTGACTGACTGCACATGTGTTTCTCTCGGTAGATGCAAGGTGCGAGTTTAAATGGCCCAGATGATGGCGATGAAGCGCAGAACCAGTCGGATGTGGAAGCCGCAGTCAGCGACGACGAGACGGGTGCGTCGCAGTCCGCGGAGTCGCTACAGGAGAACGATCTTCAGGAACCCGAGGAAGAAGAAGAACAACGATTGGCTCAACCGTTGACAAAGGTACTACCAGCGCCAAAGCAGCAGCAGCTGGAGTCTAAATTCATGGAACTGCCGCCCGTTCTAGAGATCGACGAAGAGGTACGTGACGATGGCAACGCTTTTCCGCTATCTATGCAATTTTCACAATATTAACACTTGTGCGATGATGTAGGGCTCGAGTGACTCGCATGCTGACAGTCCAGCAACAGAGAAAGAGATCATGAGCATCGCCCCACCACCGTCAAGCAGCGGTGCCAGCAGTCGAAGAAAGAGCTCCATGCATCCTCCCGCACCCCCGTCATCATCGTCCACATCCTCCTCCTCATCACGTGCCTCATCAGTTCCCGCGAGTCCAATCCGAGCCAGCACAAAGACAGCGTCGTCGCCGTCTGCCCCCATCAGTGGCAGTCGACTGCGCGCCCCACGTGTGGACTCCAAGGTCGCGTCCTACGAATCGCGGCGAGAGGCCGCGCAGAAGCTGAAAGACGACAAGGCGCAGCGCGAGCAGCGCGCCCGCGACTCGGCAAAGAAGCAGCGCGAGGACGCGCGGCGCAAACTGGAGGAGGTCCATCAGCGGCAGCTTGAAGAGAAGCGCGAGCGCGTGCGGCGGATGAAGATGCAGCGCGACCAGCAGGCGAAGCCGCCCGTCTCGGGCAAGAAGCCGCCTTCGAGCTCAGGAAGTGCCAAGTGACCTGGCTAATTGGGAACTTAATTGTAGTGCCTTGTTGTCGTTTTGACCATGAGGACGACGCGGGCGTTGGAGGACGTCGAGAAATATAGGGTGTGTGAGGTATTATGTGGACGCCTGGCGACCTTCAGTTAAAAGCACCAAACACTCGGGGTCGACCTGCTTCAAGAGCATGCGCATGCCGTCGAGCGCGCTATCGAGAACCTGCAGCTCGCGGCGCAGGTTGCGCTTGTGCAGCTCCATTTTGCGCCGTCGGGACTGTAAATTGATCGTGTGCTGTTGGAGTTTCGCCTGCTTTATCTCGACATTTCTATGAAGAGGGCAAGAAGCACGAGGGGTCAAATGCCTACAAGAATCACGCTGAGATGGCGCAAAACAGTACTTGCTTGCAACCTTTTGCTCTCGTCGAGCTTCGTTGTGCAGTAGCAGGCATATTGACACGAAAGCTGGAGAAGCTCGAGTCCCGTGTTGAGACAACAGCGATCTCGTACCTGCTGGTTGCTCACTCCGGTCTGGGGTTGTGATGTGGAAGGTTGGGCTATGCCGTACAGGACGACAGGGAGCAGCTCGCGTAACTGCTCCGTGTTTCCCTACAAAAGCATAGCGCTAGTTAGTGTCCCCTTTAAAGCAGGCATGGCAAACCACTGGCTGCTTACCTCGTGAACGATTTCTCCCACACGAGTGCTCAGAAATCTGCGATTCTGTGTAATGGATTGGCTCGGGAGCGAAAACTGGAAGTCAGTGTTGGCACTTGCAGGTGGCGACGAGCTACGCTTGACGTCAGCTTTTGGTTCAGGTGCAGCTTTGTTCTTCGTCTTCTTCGCTTGACAAAGACCGACGAGTGTGACTTGAAAGTACACCGCATCTGACACCAATCCCCCCTTGCGCTCCACAAATGAACTGCTTTCCGAGGTGCTCCACGCCTCTTTCGCTGATGTTCGATCGCATTGCAACGCGTACCAGCGCTTTGCAGAGACCCACGGCGCTTCTCGCCACTGCTCAAGATCTACGCGCGCACACCCGACGAAGGACAGGAGCGCATGCGTGCCATCGCTGCTGTCAGCACCAGGAAGCGCTTCAGCTGTCCAAAGTTCCAGCATCAGACGAGAGAGAGCGCACTCTTCATCGCCACCTCTGTGTCGCTGAGCAGCACCGCCCCCGAGCTTCACGCGTGCACTCTTGCTGCACCACTTTGCCCCACCACAGTGCCCGTCAACGTTTCCCCGCTCTGCGTTGGCGATCTTGCTTTCAAACACAACGTGCTCTTGCGCACTCGAGATGTCCGCAGCCCTGCACTCATGAGAAACAACCGCGTCAACAATGCTGTCAGCCACTTCGTAGCTCTTCAACTACAACGACCGTCACGCCATCGAATCGATGGACTTACGACTGGTGCTGAGGCGCGATCACACGCAGCCACAGTGCACCTGAGCGCCGTCGCCGGAAGCCACCGCCGCCGTGGACGCACACCTCCATGCATGCAAATGGCTGGCGCGATCCAAATCCGAGCGAAAAGGCAACGAGAACCGCGTCGCCCGCCGCCTTGCGTCATCAAGCGTCCATGCGAAGCGTCGCAGGGCAAAAAAGAAGAATCCTCCAGCTGAAATGTTGCGCGAAGGTACCGGATCGGCGGCGCCAATGGTTGAGCACGCGGACGGACGGAACCATCACTCACGCTTCTCGCTGTTTGCCTCTCGCTCGCTCCTTGCTTTCCTTTGTGTGTTTACTATCGGTTCTTCACACAGGCAAGGCAGACGAAGGGAAGCAACGCGCGGGCTGAAGTGATCGGACGCGTGACGACGACTCTCTTGCAGGACCAGCACACCTTTAGTGGCGACAGATAGATAGACAGACAGACAGGCAGGCAGGCAGACGCATTCAGACAGCAACGGAGCGCCCTCTACGACGATGGTGACTCTGCGCGGGAAGAAGGCGAACGCCAAGGCCAAGAGCAGCAACGTCGCTTCGGACAAGCCGGCGACGCCCGCTGCCGCCGCGCTCGCCAGTGCGGCCGGCAAGGTCAAGGCCGGCAGTGGCACGGGCGCCACGGTGGGTGCTGCTGGAGTTCTTACCGCACAGCAAGCGCAGGCGCAGGAGTTGCGCAAGCAACGTGAAGAGGAGGAGCAGCAGAAGCTGCTGCGCCAGCGCGAGGAGCGCGTGCTGCAGCTGCTCAAGTTCACGGCACAGTCGGCGCTCGCGCTCAAGAAGATCCCCGACGGGCACACGATTGGCAGCTTCTGCAGCACGCTACTCACGGCGCTCTGCGGCACGGGGAAGGACAAGAAGGCGACCCCGCAGCAGATCATGGAAAAACTGACACGCAACGTGCGCAAGCGCGTCTGTGGCGCGATCTTTTCGTCCGACGAGATCTCGTACAGCTGCCGCAATTGCCAGGTCGACTCGACGTGCGTGATCTGCCAGGACTGCTTTGCGCACAGGTATGCTGTATATTTGTATCGTCGTATCTTTGGTTGCCTTAGTGACGCTTGGACCGATTGACCAACCTTCTCGTGTGAATGCGATTGACATGTAGTGATCACACGGGACACGACGTATATTTCCAGCGAACGACTGCAGGCAGCTCCTGTGATTGCGGCGATCCACATGTACGTGAGCGCAATAACGCAATAAGATCGTGTTGGATATCGTGGGTGCTGTGAATATCGATAGCTGACCTGTGTGTGTGTGTGTGTTTATTTTCGTTATTCGTAGGCATGGAAGCCCAGCAGCTTTTGCTCCAAGCACCCGGGCCTTGACGACGCGGATGTTAGCGTCTCGAAGAAACACAAGTTGCCCAAGAACATCGGTCTCGCTGCTCCGGTCGTGGTTGACGCCGTCGTTGACCACTTGTTCCAGTTGCTTCTGGCCGCGCAGCACGGGTTCGAACTGGCGGAAGCGATGGAAGCCTTCTCGTGCAACATTCCTCTGCATATCCTGGGCGAACTTGTATACTCGGACGACCAGGTTGCGAGTTCCAGCGCCAGTGGACGACCGGCGTCAGGGAATGGCTCTCGGGTCTCCTCGAGGAACGCCAATGCCGTCGCTGCGCGTCGAGGTCGAAGCAGGAGAACATCTCGTGGCACGGAGGCTGAGGAGTCGAAGGCTGAAAGCGAGAACGTCGAGAATGTGCTGAGTACCGGGACCACCGACTCTGCGATCACGCAGTTCACCATTCGGCTTCAGAACGATGACGTGCACACTCTCACGGAAGTGGTGGACATCATTTCCAGCGCGGTCGGCATCTCCAAGGGTCTCGCGCGTGAGATGGTGGACGAGGCCGACCGTGTTGGCGACATCGCGCTCAAGAGCTCCACAGATCTGCTCAAGTGCGCCGCTATCGCGGGGAAACTTGTTCGAAGTTCGCTTAACATCAGTGTGACGCCTGACTGGTGGTATAGCGGCATGGAGAACATCGCCGACATCATCCAGTGGCTCTTCTCACTCAGCTGTGCCTCGGATGGGTTGAATGAGATCGTCTCGGAGGCACTTTGCAAGGAACGCATCCCGATCGTCAAGGGATTCAAGTCCCTCTCTGGCATGCTGCCAGTGGATGGGAAGGGTAGCATTGACGATTTCTTCAAGGACCAACATGCGCGCGTGAATGGCGCTGCGGTGGAGCTCTTCGAAGCGGTGGTTGGTGCGCAATCGGTCGCGGACTGGGCTCACGAGCTTGAGAGCTTGCAGCAGAAGATGTTCAGCTTCCATGTGAAGGCCGGTGACGAAGCGCCAAGTATCGTGCGAAATGCGAGTGGCGATCTGGTTCGATGCGAGAACATATTTATTGAAGACTTTCTCAAGTCCATCGCGCTCAGCAAGTCGTACTCGAGACATCAGAGCGTTCGCGACGGTGTCGACGCGGTCGTGGCGAGGTTCTTCTCCGCGGGTGAGGACACAACGTCGCTGTCTGGACTGACGCTGCTGATCCAGTATGACTGCATTCTTCGTAAACCAACGGTCAAGAACTCGCATCTCCTGCTTCGCGAGCACATGCTTGGCTCGCAATTCCGAACCGAGATGCTCGAGTCCTACGTGCGCTCGTACAAGGCGATGACGACGAACTTCCTGCGCGGACTCGGCAATTCCAGTGACACGGTGTTCGACTTTGCTGTCCAGTTCCTGACAGTGCCGCATCTCGTGAAGAACTACACAAGAGAGATGACACGTCTGCATCCGGAGCGTCCGCATCTCTTGGGGGAGCTGCTGGCTTCGTTGGAACTGGTGTTCAGGTCGGCGATCAACCCGAAGGACAGCGTTCTGAACGTGGACCATCCAGCGCTGGGGAACCAGAAGTATAAGGTATGTCGTTTTCGATTCTTTGTCTATTGGTGTGTGTGGTATGCTCGATTACTAAACTTGTCTTGACTTTCTTTTTGCAGCACTGTGTGGACAACATGGAGTACGTCCTGAATATTGGGGCGATTCCAAACGAGCTGGTGTGCGATCTGGAGAACCTCGGCGTATGGCTGTCGTGTCTACAGATTTTGCAAGTGCGTATCCCATCATTTGAAAATTGTTGCGCGAAATCGAGTGTGACTGACGAAATCATCTCTCGTTGTCTGTAGAATGGCGATTTGCAAGCTCGCAGAGGCATCCGCGAGACGCACGTCGAGTACGAGTCGGACAGCTGGCTGTCGATGTTCAACCTTGGTATTCGAGTGCACTCGGTGTTCCCAGTCGCGTGGAACGGATTCCAACCGGAGGAGCTCAAAAAAAGAAATCTGCAACTGGTCGACATTTTCCAACTCATCATGGACCGTCTGCTCACGAGATCGACGGAAATGAATGCGAAGGTGGCGAAGAAGACGCTGGCGCCGATCTCGGCACTTGTGGAGGCCAAGAGCACAAATCTTGGGAACGTTGACCTGAACAAGGTGGTCGCGTACGAGTTCAATGTCGGGGCCGACCCGACATCGCTCCACGTCCCGCTGCATCGCTTCTTGGCGGCTTCGGTCCGACACATTTGCATCCACCAGTCTGGATTCGCAGAGTTGATCACCGCTGAAGGATTGCTGAGCACGTTTGGCTTCGGTGATCTCGCGCCGGAATCCCGTCTCGAGCTCGTGGAGATGCCACTGCGATGTCTCGTGATGGCGTCTCAGATCCACTCGAACCTTTGGCGTCGAAATGGGGACGAGAACATGCTCGCGCAGCTGTACAACTACTCCGCGCTGCCGTACTGCATCCACTACCGCGATTCGGATGTGTTTATGCTGCAACTCGGTGTGCTGCTGCTGGGACCCGACACTATTCTGGCGCTGATGCTGAATCAGTTCCAGCTCGGCGGATACTTCGTTCGCCCAGTGACTGAGAAGTCTGAAAGCAGCGGATCGTCATTCCCAACCAACGAGTTCAGTATTGCACAGAAGTTGGGGTACTTGCGTCTGGAAGAAGGCATTGATCTTCCACAGATGCTGCTGATGGTGGAGGAGTTCTTGCGCCTGGTCATCGTCGTTGGTACGAGTCTGCCAAGTTCGACTGGTGTCGCGTACGAGAACGAATTTCTCGCGGAAGAGATGCTGCAGCAACTTTGCGCCAAGTCGTATTCGTTCAGCAAGTTATTCGACCTCGCGATCTTGCCGTCGGGCCAAGATGACCTGTCGATCACCAGACTGGAAGGCATCTTGGAGACCGTCTCGAACTTCGTGCCTCCATCAGGGCTCGATGCGGGTCGCTATGAGCTGAAAGAGGGGTTCTTGGAGAAGTACAACCCGTACTTCCTGCACCTGAACCGAGAGTCACATGAGCTCGCGCGAGACAAGTGGACAAGCTACAGGAAGATGTGCCTTCAGAAGAAGAAGAACAAGGGCGTGAAGGACACCAGTGTGCCGATCGAGCCCCTTCGCGCTGCAGCGACCCCGGTGCAGTTCCTGCGTCCAGTTCAGAACATTCTGTTGTGTGAAGGAACGATCGCGATCGTGCAGATGATTCTCTGGAAGGTGCTCCGCGCGGATGGCGTCTCTGCGTCGTCAGCGAGCACTGTTTCGAATACGGTATCCGATGCAGTGATCTCCACGTGCCTGCATTTGCTCGTGCACGGAGTCCACACCGCGATTTCCTCGCCATCAGCGCGCGATGAGTTCTTCTCTCGACTGTGTGTGGAGAACTCCAATCTAGACAACTCATCGGTACTTCATTTGCTGAGCAAAATTTACAAGAAGCGGGCGACGATCCTGGACGAAGAACAAGCTGGAACGATTGAATGGCTCGTGTGGAAGATCAAGGAGGTGTCCCCAGCGTGTCGAGATTTCATGAAGGCACTGGAAGAAGAAGCAACGAGAGGCACTGCGAGAGCACGAGCTGCCGGTGGAGCTCAGGCTTCAAGTGCAGCAGCCCCGATCACGTTGGAGCAGCGCAAGGAGGAAGCTCGCAAGCGAGCTCTCGCAGCCATGGCGAAGCAGCAGGCGGCATTCCAGGCGATGATGGGCGAGATGGACGACGAAGATGACGAGAGTGAGGAGAAGGAGTCGGAGAGTGTGCGGATGGAGAGCGCTTCTGACGACGGTGAAGAGTCCGCAGATGTTGTTCTGCTAGGAAAGCGTCGCGCTTCGATTCAAGAGACGGACGAAGAGCTGAAGAAGCGACAGAGAATTGAGGAAGAGTCGTGTCACAAGTGCATCTTGTGCCACGACACCTCCACGCAGGGTGAGATGGGCATGACGGCGTACGTGCACCAGTCTACAGTGCTGGCGACTGCGTTCCGCCCTGAACCCCAAGAGGCGCTGCGACCCGAGGGCAAGAAGGTTCGAGCTCAAGTGAAGGCATTGATCGAGAAGATGGAACTCTGTTCGGGCGGACCAGACGGTTCTTCGTACAGTGACATGTCGTCTTCACCACCGATGCGAGGATTCGGTGCTCCATTCCCAGATTGGTACATGGATGACCCGCTTGGGCTGGACTCTCCGATCCCTCAGTTGAGTCCGGGACAAAGACGTCAGCGACAAGAACGACCACGTTTGCCGGCTGGTCAATTGCCGATGCTGGAAGGTGAGATGCTGCAAACGGACGAAGAGCTCGATGTTCTGGAGGGAGTGCTGAATCTTCGCGAAGACCAGCAACTGTTCCCGATGGACGTGCGAAGAGCGATCAACTTGGAGCTTCGTGGCGCACGCGCTGCTGCTACGCAACAAACTCGTACCCGTGACCGAACACCGCCAGCTGAAGGTCGTCGTGGGCACATGCATGGGCACCACCACCATCATCACCACCATCACCACCACGGATTCACTGACGACAGCGAAGACGAAGGAGAAGAGTTCTCGCCAGGATTCCACGCTGACTTCTCGCCACCAGGGATCAGCAGTGCGAACCGTGAGAGTGCCAAGCTGTTCCTCACGCCGTGTGGGCTTCATATCCGAACCTGCCAGCACGCGGTGCACATCCACTGCTTGGAGCGATACATCAGCTCCTTGCACGACAAGGCGATCCGTGGCGAGGAGTTTGACGGTGTGCAGGCGATCGATCCGGACTCCGCAATGACGCAGTTCCTCTGTCCGTTGTGCAAGACGCTGTGCAACTTTTTGATCCCGACGTCCGATCCGTCGCTTGCTGATGGCGCGCAGGACGAAGCGATGTTGATGATCGAAGGCGACGTTACCCCAGAAGAACAGCGGAAGGTTGCGTCTTGGCACAGCATCGTGGAAGAGCAGATGCGAGTCTCAGGATGGTACCGCGTCGTGCTGGGACGCAACGGCGACTTCAGTGAGGAGAACGACAGCGTGCACGATCTGTGGCGGGATTACTTTGAGGAGACGCTGTGGGAGCCCCATGGGAGTCTTGAGAAGGGCGCACCGTTTCTGTGGTCCGCCTGTGCGTTCTCGCTTGCGGCGTTCCTCACGGTTGCAGAAGATGAGCACCGAAGTGTCTACGGCGAGAATGCGATGTACGACCCACTGACCGACCGGTGTCCGCCGTCGATGGAGAAGGAGCTCGCGTCGCTCGCTGCCGTGACCAAGTTCTGCCGCTGGTCGTTCTCGCTGCTGGAGCATAGTGCGGATGCCAAGGTGATCTGGGAGACGTCGAAGCGATGCTGCCCGATTAACAGCGAGACGAAGCGCGAGTACCGCAAGTTCACAAAGGTATTTCGACTGTGATGCTGTGTTCGTAAGAGTGACACTACTGGTATGGATCTGATTGTTATCTGTGTGTTTCGTGTGAACAGCTGCTTGGCTCGATCGACGCGTGCTTGCGAGGCACGATCCTCGGTCTTCTTGTCGCCGACACGTTCACGGTACGAGGTCACCTTGGTATCTCGTCTGCATCACCTATTGGTTCTAACACTGCTGTGCTCGTTACTTGTATTCCCATCTATTCAGGCGTTCGTCGTGTCGAGTGTCATCGCTATTGACCCGCTCACCATTTGGAGATTCATCCCCGTGTTCAGCGTCGCCGATGTGCTCCAGCGTTTGTATGCGGAGTTCTTTTTGATCGAGAACACCGAAGACACGTCGCTATTCCAGGATAAGTTTTCTCTTCAGGACACAAGCAAAAGCATCGAGCAGGAGACGAAGGAGGAGGAGCTGGCCGCTTTGTCAGCTGTGAGCCGCACGCGAAGTGGCAAAGCGATATCTGGCGGGGGCGAATCCCGCTCGAGAGCCGGCTTAGCATCCACGAATTCGCAAGAATCGCCAGCACTGGTCCTGCAGGAGCTCATGGACGCGATCAAGGTTGACGGGCAACAACAGGACAACGAGGAGGAGCTCGCGGTGCTCGTGCTCCTCAAGCGCATGATCGCGGCCGACTCGAGCGAGCGCCTCAAGCCGCTGTCTCGCAGCGATTTGACCACACGTCTGCAGCGCGTGAAGACCGCCAACGCCATGTTTGTGCGCCGCATGAAGCTCTACTGGCGCTGCGTGGCGGACCAAGAGTCTTTTGCAAACCGGTACGGCACGCTGGAGATCCCGAGCATCGTCGAGATCGCGCAGACGTCGGACGCCGTGCTCGACCAGGTGTGGAAGTGGTGCGTGGACCGTCTGAACAGCAAGAACTACCTGGGCGTGGGGTCGAAGAGTAACACCACCGGTGGGGGTGACAAGTGCGAGCACACGGAGGGTGCGAGCGAGGCGTACGTGGCAAGCATGTTCATTCTGCACGACGCGACGTCCAAGCCGCGTCTGATCGAGCTGCCCGTGCAGTACGACGAGCTCTACAGCCAGATGACGGGCGTCAAGTGCGACCGGTGCGGCAAGGCGCCGTGCGACCCGGGTTTGTGCCTGCTCTGCGGCGAGTACCTCTGCTGCGGCGACGCGTGCTGCACGCGGCCGTTCATCACGCACGGGCCGCAGGTGGGCGAGTGCACGCGCCACGCGGCCGAGTGCGGCGGCGGCATCGGCATCGTGCTGCTGCTGGACCAGTGCCGCGTGGCGATCATCGGCGGGAGCATGGCCGCGTACTTCCCCAGTCCGTACGTGGACGCGCACGGCGAGGAGGACGTGGGCCTGCAGCGCGGCCGGCCGCTGCGCCTCGACGCCGCGCGCTACAAGTACCTCGAGTCGCTCTGGGTCAACCACCGCATCTTCACCGAGGTCTCGCGCCAGCGCAACCAGCGCGAACCGCAGTACACCGTGAATCTGTCGTACCTGTAGGTCTGCCTGCATGCAATCCATATGAAGACTGAGCTCAGAGCAGCTCAATGGTACCTTATGCCTAGCTAAGAAAGAGACCAACACGAAGAAAGAAGAGTAAGTAGATGATGTGAATGTATATAGGTATTTTGCCCACTGCCCTGTGTCTTGTGCTTGTGGATGCCTCACAGTGTCCAGTGATGTCAATGACAGCATCCAGTCCAGGCCAGTCTCTAGAACTCTCAGCTGCTCATCATGGCAGCTTAGCCCAGGAACGTGAGGTGCGCCGGCAGCTCGGCGTCCGCGTAGAGCTCGTCCTGGAAGAAGACGCGCAGCAGGCGACAGTTGCCGCCGATGCGCACACGGGTCGTCGTCACGTGCCTCGTGCCGAACGCCTGGCGCGTCAGCCGCTGCAGGTCCATGCAGAGGTACCGCCAGCCGGGTCCAGTCGCTCCACTATCTCCAAATGCCAGTGGCAGCTGCGCGCTCGAGTCCTCCACGCGCGCGAGCGACTTGGCGTTCGTGACCTTGAGGTGGCGGTACTTCTGCTTGTCGTCCAGCACGTCGAGCGAGAACTCGAAGAATGCATCCAGGTTCTTCACGAAGAGCACCAGGTACCGGAAGATGTTGCGCGTGCGGAAGAGCAGCTCGGCTTCGTTGCCCAGCACCTCGACGACTTCTTCCTTCACGTCTTCGTCTTCGAAGATGGACACGGTGTTGCCGTTCAATAGACTGCGGCACTCCTGCTGGGCTTGCTGGATCACGAAATGCTCACTGAGCGGCACCACATGGACGTCACTGTCGTCTTCGTGATTCGTTCGAAGATCTGAGGCAGGCGAGTGCTTGCTGCTGTTGTTTAGCTTGTGCTTCGACTGAGCATTGTTGGACTGAGGCAAATGGCGATTCGTCGTGATCACTTTGGGCAGCAGACACTCCAAGTAGACGTCTCCGGGCGAGTACGAACCCTCGCCGATCTGCACGAAGGAGGACGAGGAGAGCGACGTTGAGAGCGATGAGATGGGCGTCGTGGGGCTCTTCATACTGCTTTGGAACTCGAAAGGACTCGGATCGTGATGTCGACCAGGCGGGCTCTTCTGTGGAGGCCACCTCGCGTGAGCAGACGCTCATATAAATATACTGGCAGCAGCAGTCGACGAAGCGCCGGCAAGTTGCGAGATGGCTGCACCTGAGAGTCCCAACTTGTCGTCGTCCTCGTCGTTCTTCCTCACGTACAAGGAGCTCTTCGAGTATGAGAAGCACGTTGGCAGCGAAGATCCCGTGGTACTGAGCCAGAGAGACGGCATCGGAGCCAAAACGTTCCTGGATAAGTACAAAGAGTGCGAGCAGCGCCAGGTGATCGAGTCGCGAGCGGCGCTCCAGATGCCACTCATGTCGACGTTGATGGTCGACTCAATGAGAGCACGAGGGGCTCAGATTGGCCCCACAGTCACGCCACTCGTCTTCTCTTCTTCGACTCTAACACAGCAGCAGTACCAGCACCAGCAGCTTCAACCGGAGATGGGCCATCTGGTGACCCCTCCGCAGAAAACCTCGCCATTGTCCTCGTTCACGCGCTCCAAGCTCGAAAACAGTCTTCGCTGGTCCCTGAGCAACCAGGAGGAGGGAGCTGCAGCCACAGCCTCACCCTGGGCCACTTCTTCTTCCTATCATCACCAGCCCAGGTCTGCCCAAGTTCCAGAAAAGCAAGCATCGCCAAGCAAAACCGTCGTCGTAGCTGCTATGCCGGTCGACACCTCAAAGCCACTCGCTCGCACTCTCCACGCTGCCGCCGATCGAATTGCAACACACTTTCAGCCGCCAAAGCTCACTGATCTGCTCATCGACAGCTCCACTCGACCCGCGACGCTGCGCCACAGACACTTGGACGAGGCCAAGAAGATCGAGCTGCTCATCGGCAACAGCTGTGGCGGGCGCATCAGCTCCGTGTCGACGAACCTGCCGCCGTCGATCCGCAGACGCCTGCAGGCTTCCACGAGGGTCGAACAGCGTCGCGAGCAGCTATACACAGCCCTGCGCCAGGAGTATCACAACCTCTGTCCTCATCATCAGTAGAAGTGCAGCCCAGCGCTCGTCCTTCTTCTTTTCAGTTCGCTCGACCAAGGTCTGCCGTTAAATTACATTCTTGTTCCTTGTCTCATCTCTCTCTCTCTCTCTCTCTCTCTCTCTCGTTACATCTCCAGCAGGAACGCGTCCTCCTCAAACCCGTCAAAGAGATTGCTATTGATGGCGTCGTCGAAGAGCGAGCTCTCGGGAAACGCGCTTGTCTGTGGGTCTGCCTGCTGCTGTATCTGCTGTGGTTGTTGTTGCTGTAGCTGCTGCGGTTGTTGTTGCTGTAGCTGCTGCTGTGGCTGAGGCGGCATCGCAAATGCCTGCGCTGCGCTAGCCCCTGGGTTCTGGAACTGCATACTTGTATTCTGTAGCTGTTGCTGTTGTTGTTGCTGTTGAGGCATACTCATTCCAAACGGGAACGCGTTCATCATCATCTGCTCGGGCATCATCGGGAATGTGCTCATCGGGTTCATCATCGCCGCCGACTGCATGACGCCCATGGTGTCAAAGCCGCCCGTGACGGGGTTGAACTGCGGTTGGCCTGGGAACGCCTGCTGCTGCTGCTGGTTGAACGGCGTGTTA
Organism: Globisporangium polare; assembly: GCA_023333845.1. Lineage (NCBI taxonomy): Eukaryota > Oomycota > Peronosporomycetes > Pythiales > Pythiaceae > Globisporangium > Globisporangium polare. Next base: position 62,492 of record JAASFQ010000005.1, on the reverse strand, counting down.
AACGGGTCTGCGGGCAATTGGTTGGAGCCCATCCCACCGCCGTAGCCGTTGAACATCGCCGACGGGTTGTACATGCCGCCACTGCCGGTTGCCATGTTCATCGGCATCTGGCCCTGCATCTGCATCTGCATGGCCATATACTGCTGCGGATTCATCATCGCCATGGGGTTCATCATGTAGTTTTGCTGGTTCATGAACGCCATGGCCGCCGGGTCGCTCGGGTTCATGTACGAGTTGTTCGCGAACGCCTGCGCGCCGTTTATTGGAAACGCCTGCGCAGCGGCGGATACCATGTCAGGAGTGGACGCTGTGACCATGGAAGTGTTGCCGAAGCCCGAAGCCGACGTCATCGCCGAGCTCTGGTTCGAGCCATAGAACACGCCGTTCGTTGTTGCCGGGTAGCCGAACTGCTGAGGGTTCACCATGGGCATGGGCGGCTCTGGAAAGGACGTCGGCGGTGGGATCGGTGCAGCTGATACTACTGATGTTGGCAGCTGCATGGCGCTGCTGTCTATTGCTGCTGGAGCCGCACGTTGAGTTGCTACTGGTACCGCCTTTTGCTTGTTCTGCGCGGCTTGCCGTGCGAGCGCCACCGACGCCTTGGACTTCTTCGATGCGGTCTGAGGCGGGTGGACCACTGACGGCGGCGGCGCTGCTGCTGGCGCTCGCTCCTGCTGCGGCTGTGTCTTGGCTTTCTTGACGCGGTCCGAGCTTTCGTCCTCGATCGCGATCTGCTTGTCCGCGAGCGACGCCAGCACTTCCAGGCGCGCGCCGACCTGCTGTCTGTACGTCATGCACTTGCGGATCCAGTCCTTGTGCTCCTTCTCCAGCGTCTTTGGCGCTGTGTGCGTACAATACACGCACAGGTTCATCATCATCATCAGAAAAAACAAAAACACGTTAGAGAGCTGTAAAAGGAAGCATGTTGCCTCTACATAATAGAACAAATACGTACGCTCTTGTGTGTGCAGCACGTTCCAGCCGCGCAGCGCCGCGTCGTTCTTCTCGAGCATCGCCTGGATCTCGCGCGACGAAATCTTGCGCTCCGCCGTCAAAAACTGCACGCACACATACCACATACCACATACACACGTAAGCATACACCCAAGTCAGCCCACAACGCACTGCTATACACCGAGCTCACCTGGGCCGCCTGCGCCGCGCGCTGCTGCAATTGGGTTGCAGCAGTGTGCGCTCCGTTCGCCATCGCCTGTTGCTGCTGCTTGACGCGCGCCACACTGTCACTGCTGCTGCTCATCGTACTGTTCATGGAGCGCATCTGCTGCTGTTGCTGCATGGCCGCCTGCGAGGGGAACGCGGGCGTGCCGTTGGCCATCGAGAGCGGACGCTTCGTGCGTGCGGACGTGTGTTGCGTGCGTAAACGCGTGTGGTTGATTTTCTGGCTGTTCCCAACAACCAGTGCCAAATCAACAGGCTTTTGTTGCGCGGCAAGGCAAAAAGCAAACACGCCCGTTCTGTCGGGTTTGAATCGGCGAACTGACCGAGGTTTAGGTGGGCCACGTAAAATGGAGGTGTTTGAGTCTTAATTTGGGTGCTTTCTCCTACAATAACGTGAACTACACCAACAGACTCTTAATTCGAGAGCTGTACCTAAAATGCATTCATTTTGGGCTTCAAGTGTTCACTGCTGCGGCTGTCATCACAGATCGGTCAATTTGCATCTTGAGGAAACACATAATGGCGCAACGTGGGCGAGAGAATGAGAGCAGCGTGTGCGTGTCGGCGCCCGGCAAAGTGCTGATCACGGGCGGGTACCTGGTGCTGGACCAGCAGTACGCAGGCCTCGTGCTCGCGAGCACTGCGCGGTTCTACGCGCGCGCATCTTCTTCGTCAGCTGCTCAGGTACGTGACGCAATCGATCGAGTGCGGACATGAACTTGCCAAAGGCAACATCTTCTCGCCGCTCATGCCTGTGATACTGTGGCAATATACAGAGCGCACAAGCTTCCAGTGTGCGCAGTGAGCAGGGTGCTGGTGGGATTGAAGTGACCATTGAGAGCCCGCAGTTCGACCAGGTGATCCGCGGAGTGCTGCGTCGCGGAGCTGGGGACGCATACCAGTTCGTCGTGAGGTAGGCGCAGACCCATATCGAGTGTATTGTTGTATAGATGGACTGATTGCCTGCGGTTATCTGCTACTAGCGAAAGCTCAGACCGCAATGCGTATATTGAAGAAACGCTGCTTTGCGCGATCAACGGCATTGAGGGCGTCGCGCCAGCCAGCGTCGCCCGGAAAGCAGAAGAGCTGCGCGGAGCAAATGCGCAGCTCCACGTGCTGCTGCAGGCAGACAACGACTTCTACTCGCAAGTGAAACGAGTGAGTGAGCTGGCGCTTGTGAATTACTCACTGGGCTTTCACAACCTGACTCTGTATGCGTGTGTTGCGATGCGCCTATAGCTCCAGCGCTCCGGGCAGAGTCTGCATCGACGCAATCTCGCAGCGCTCCAGAAATGTCTCCCTCCATTTATGGAAGGTACATACACACAAGGGTTACTGCTGCGCTGTGATAATTGTTTTGATGCGTTTTTTGTATATCTGCTATGTTTTCCAGAGAAACCAAATGGAGAGAAAATCGCGATGAAGACGGGCATGGGCAGCTCAGCGGCGCTCGTGACATCGCTCGTTGGCGCACTCGTGCGCTTCTTTCTCCCCGCAAATCGCTTTGAGGAGCGCGACGATGACCTTGAGATCATTCACAACCTCGCGCAGCTGAGCCACTGCTTTGTGCAGCGCAAGGTACGATGCATCGCAACTTCTAGCTATATGTCACAAAGTTGAGTCTCACCTCAGCCTCTCGACCTATTGCTATCTCTGTTCACAGATCGGCAGTGGCTTTGATGTGTCGGCGGCGTGCTTTGGTTCGCAGCGGTACACGCGCTTCCCCGCGTCAGTTCTGGATGCGTTCACGACCCCAGAGGCGCTTAAGCCAGCGGCACTTCGACGATGCTTGCAAGACCGCAGCGCGTGGGATGTGGCACGTCGTGTGGTACGTTGTCTTTACCAAGAACTCCTTGGTATACATCTTGGAAGCGTTTCTCACTTTGGCGACATATATTCATTTTGCTACTGACGGACTGACGCGAACTACGTAGAAACCGTTCAAGCTGCCGTTGAGTCTCTGCTTGTTCATGGGCGACGTGTCTGCTGGCTCCGCGACCGTGTCGATGGTTCGTCAGGTACGCTAGTGACAATTCTGCGAGTACTTGACAAGCGTTTGTAGCATCCATGCTCTAGCAATACTGACGATGTCAGTCTTATCACCATCCCACCCTCACAGGTTCTGAGTTGGCAGAAAGCTCAGCCCGAAGAAGCGAAGCGTGTCATCTCAAGCCTGAACGAACACAATTCCCACGTTGAAGCTGGCTTTGCGGAGCTTCTAGCGCTTCTTGAGTCGTCGCAACAGGACATGCTCAGTTTCGAGAAAGCCCGGAGCGAGTTGGCGCAATGCACGTTCGATCAGGTTGTGTTCGCTGCTTCGATGGATGCAAAATGGGTCAGCACTGATAGGCTAACTTCTGCGTTATGGCTTTCTGCAGTGGGAAAGAATCGATCCAGTGCTTGGACACACCTTGTGCAGCATTCGAGAAGAGTTCTTGGTTGTGCGAAGCTTGCTGCGGTGCGTTGTTTGACCAATGGACTCTGGATCACATTGATGGTTGCGGTTTGGGTTTCTCACCTTGACTTTTCTGTGTGTGTGTGTGTGTGTGTGTAGTGAAATGGGAGAGCTTGCGGGCGTCCCTGTCGAGCCTGCTGAACAAACGGTGTTGGTGGATGCGACGATGGCGGTCCCGGGAGTGCTTATCGCAGGCGTTCCAGGAGGTGCGCTTCTTTGAAAGTGTGAATGGCTAGCCTTGGCTCGGATATTGCTGCATTGTTTGACTAACTGTAAATACTGTATGCTATTGTTGTGGACGCCCTTCCTAGCTGGCGGCTACGACGCGGTGTTTGTTGTGGCGCTGGACGCGTGTGTGCTGGACCGCGTCGAGGAGCTCTGGGTCCAGTGGCCGCAGACCCACCCAGAATCCACGTACGTGCATTTGAACATGTGATGTGCACTTGGTGCATCCACAATCACACGAAGTCGGCGCTCACCCATCCACATTACTTGTGATTGTGTGCTTCAGCATTTGCCCATTGCTCTGCGATGTGGATCCAGGTCGTGGGCTCCGACTGGAAAATTGATAGGCTGGATGCCCACCGATAGACGCAAAACTTCTCATCAGAGTCCAGCAAACGAATATTCCTGACTGAGTTAGTATTCCTGTTCTACACACGACAGAAAGCGAGTTCGTGTGGCTTTGGTCTCGTTCTCGCAAAGTGGCGTGCCGAAGGCGTACATCTGCAGGTTCTCGTCGGCGACTCGGTCCACGAACGCTGGGATTTCCGAGATCTGGGTGTTCTGGAACGAAAAATCGCCCATTTGGCTACTCTTTTTCCAGAGCACTTCGGGGAAATCCGTGAGCGGTAAGCCATCAAGCCAGAGGTTCTCCAGCGAGGTGAGCGGCTCGATATTGGAATCTTCGATCGTGTCGATGCCGTTGTACGAGAGCGAGAGCTCGACGAGGCCCGTCATCGACTCGACCACGGTTGGAAACGACGAGATGTTGCACAGGTCGCAGTAGAAGAACTTGAGGTGCTGCCAGTTGTCGCCGACCGTGTCCAAGTATCCGCCCATGTCGACGTCTCGCATGACCACCCACTCGCTGGCTCTAGGCAACGGGTCGTTCAGGATCCCGTCGGGGGCGCTCGCGAACGTGACGTTGGTGACGCGGATCGTCTGGAGCGAGTCGAAGAACTCGTCAGTCAGTGCAGCGTCTTCAGTCCACTCGAGCACGTGCGAGTTCTCGATCGTGAACACGGACAGGTGGCGGAAGCGATGGATCTCCGGTGGCACCTGGAGACTCGGGCATTCCGAGACAACCAAGTTCGACAGCGTGGTTTCGTCAAAGAGCGAGAGTGCGGCTTCGATGTCCTCACTGGCGCCGTCGATCCCTGCCGCCGCACAGCTGACGACTCGACCGACACACGCTTCCTTCGTGGATAGCCACGGGTGCATGCGGTGCAGACACTCGTATGCCTCCGTTGCGTGCGACCCAGTTGAGCGCCATTGCGATGCGATAGAGATGGTGAGGATCAACATGCCATGGATCAGGAAGAGCGCTTGGAGGGAGATGAAGACCCAGCGGCCCCTCGTGAGAGGTTTATTCGAGACGCGGCCACCGCTCTCTGTAGTATTGTTCGCCGCCATCACAGCGAACGAGTCTTCGATCCCGTCGGCATTGATGCCACCAACGTCGCCATTAGCACCAGGTTTCATCCTGAGCTTGAGCTCGTCGTCGTCGTGCTTTACGAACTGCTTGATAGCGTGTAGGTTCGCCGCCGAGCTTACGAAGGGAAATGCGCTCAGGATGAAGTCGGATGTGGACATGACGAGGATGAACTCGACCTCTTTCTGCACGTTCTCCGGCGGGACTGCCACGTACGCGTCTTGTTGGTAGGCGAGGAACAACTGCAGGTACGGCCAGAAGACCACGAGCGGGATGACGGTGCCCCACGCAAAGTCGAGCAGCAAGTCGAGCAGAACGCACACGAGTCGTCCTTTTGCTATGTTGGTGCGCTTGTACACCTGCGGTAGCACGACACACGCGAGGCAGTTGAGGAAGATGAGTGCGCCGTAGCTCTGGTTCACGAACACATTGCTGAGCGAGCGACTGGACTGGAAGGCCTGTGTCGTCTGCAGCGCCGACTCGACAACCTCGCGCGCGAAGAAGCCGATAGCAAAGTGCCGCCCACGGAGACCAAACGACTGGTGCAACTTCACGAGCTGCTTGTACCAGGCGACCAGAGTGCGTCTCGCTGTTGGCGGTGAAGACTGTGGCTGTATCAGGTGACGTTGATCTTGCTGTTGTGATGCAGGAGAAGACGATGGTCGATGGGTTGAGCTGTAGCAAAGTCGTTCTTGTCGAACCGAGTGCCAGATCATCGACAGCGCGCCGAAAACGAACAGGACCGCGAAGAGCGCGTAGCCGGCGCTCGCGTACCGGTGCACGGACGTGAGGAACCGTTGCGCTCGCGAGAAGAGGAAGTTGTAGCGCAGGAACCAGAGGATCGTGCCGCGCTGCTCCACGGAGCCGTACATGGCGGCCATGCTCGCGAGCAGGAGTCCGTTCGCGAGCTGATAGAGCAGGATGAAGCACCAGAGCAGCCGGTGCGAGCGAGCGGACAGGCGGAGTACGAGCCTTGAGTTGCTGGAGCCACAGTTTTGCTCGGCTCCATATCCAAATGCATGATCCATGGGTCTGTCGGCTTGTGGCTGTGGAGACGAGTGAAAGACGCCACCATCACCAGGAGCTACTTGAGGGCGAGATTCGGACATTGTCGCGGACTCGAGCCTGGAGAACGCGTTGGCGATGGACGGTGACGGGAGGCTCATCAGGTAGGACGCCGAGAGGCGAACTAAGTCCTCGTACCTAGAAAAAGGTGTGCCTTTGACTCAATCTCTTGGTCCTTGCAGCCTCGAGCTGGTTGGGAGAATGAGCTCCGAGCGCTCTTCTGCTTGCGAGCGTGCCTGGGACTTGGTCCAGACGTACGTACAGTACACATCCTTCATCACGAATGCTATTTGTGAAAAAGATACCTGATGCGCTCAGGAATAGCTCCTCGGGAGGATAGTCAGCCCACTCACTCGTGCAGCCTCAACGGCTCCGTACAGTATCGAACAACTTGCTGACTTGGATGCTCAGAGCCGAAGTTGACGCACAGGAACTGCCCACACAGGTACGTATCGGAGTTGCAGAGCTACAGCAGAATTCGGAGCACTTCTGCTCGAGGTACATCACAGAATACTCAGAAGCTCGCAGAGGTCGTCAGTGAACCATGCATATATGTGGTTATCCTTCACCTCCTGCGTTCAACCAGCGTTCAGGAGCTCTTGGCATAGTAGTCCCTATTCTCGATCTGATCTTCGCCTAAAGGGTGATGCGATTTTTTCAAGATTGCGTGTCTGTTGGCCTCTTCACTTCTAACGCTTCTTCGGACGGATGGCCGCGTTGCCCTTCTTGAAGCGGAAGTACGCCATCGCCGCCGCAGCGACACTGAACGAGTACCTACAAGTGACAAGTTCAAAGCAGAGCAATACACTCAGGATCATTGCAAGCACCACTACGTGATCAGGCTTGAGGCAGACGTACCAGGTTGCCGCGTATCCCGCGTGCTTGGACGGCGTCATGTAGAACTCCGTGTAGTTCTGCAGCTTCTTGCGCAGTGGGTGCGTGAGCGATGCCTCCGCGCTGTCACCCTCGTCCGCTGAGCAAAATGTTGAAACGACGACGCATTGTCAGCACACCATAGCTAGCCAACGGAGCCAATGAAGCAGAATGGAGACTTACAAAGCGCGTCGAGGATGACCGGGAGCAGCTCGCCCTCGATGCCCATCACGCGCGCGAGCTCCTCGTGCTGCAGGTAGAAGAACTGGCGGTTCTTCACGTCGTTGTCTGGCGTGAAGTTTCCTTTCTACAGCAGTCATAATAGCCATTTCAGCTAGGAACCAGAATTCCATCATATCCCATAGCGAAGTTTCACGATACACACAGTACCTCTTCGCCGTGACGAAGCACGCCCACGAGCGAGATCTCGTCGTGCTCTTCCTTGGTCTCGCTGGCCATGTGCTGGTCGAGCAGCTTGCGAGGCAGCCAGCCGCGATTCACGATCACCGGAGTGCTGTCGTCCATCCAATTTTGCAGAATCAATCAATCAATCCCACATAGATGCGCACGTTAGGCACACACACACACACACACACAACCCCAAAGTCAATAGGTTCGCCTCAGTGAAGCCACTAGCCCCCCAATGCGTACCCGTCGTCACGCTCCAGGAGCGAGTACAAGTAGCCGCCGGACTTGGGCGTCGCGACGTTGTCGGTCGACTCGGCTGGTGCCGAGCGAGGGTCTGTTGTAAAACACACATACACAAACAAGACTCGTCAGCAACGATTGTGATGCTAACAGAGATCGACAATGGGTGGCTCTCGTGCTTACAGAGGTAGTAGGTGCTGTTGGGCTTGAGCTTGCCCGTGACGCGGAGCTGGCGGTACTCAATGTCATCACTGCAAGCCACACAACCGCGATAGCATTAGAGGATCGGAAAACAACAATATTGCAAGGCACTGGACGTGTTTATGACATACGCACACTTTGCCTTTCGCCGACGCGTCCTTTGGCAGCGCCACGGCGTCTTCGTGCAGCTCGCGCTTGCGCTCTTCCACCAGGTCCACTTTCCAGAAGTAGCGTTGCGTCTACAGTGAATACGTGCAAAGTGAGGGCATCCCATGAGCCACTAGTCGACCAAGCAATACGCGATAGCTGGACGACTCTCGCTTGCGAATAAGTGCGCCTAGCGCTAGCCGCAGACAGATTACAACGGAACGATGAGCAACTCACCTGCCACGTGCCCAGGTACGCCGTCGTCGCCACCTATTTACACAGAACCAGTGATGAGCACACGTAGACACACACACACACACACACGTTATTGCAACGCACATCCTGCAAGTTTACTGCACAGCTCGCCGCAGTCGTCTATCTATCGGGCTTTTACGTACGATCGCGGAGAAGACCGCGATGCCCGCGTAGCGAGAGAAGTCGCTCTCCTGCGCCTTGCCCCCAGCGGCTTTGCCCGCCGTGGCAGCAGTGGTGGCTGGCGCGGCAGACGCAGAAACCCGTGGCGGTGGTGCTGACGAGGCCAGACGCAGCTGTTGCTGTTGTCGCTGCTGGAGCGTGAGCACGCGCGTGCGGAGCGCCTTGCGGCATTGGCGTGCGAGCATCATGCTGGTCGCAGAAGATAGTGTGGTCCGAGCATTTCAAGGCGTTCAACTGCATCCGTGCGACAATTGATAGCCTGCGGAAATGAGTGTTTCTGCAAAATGAGTGCTCGGAATCAAAACCCTTTTCGTAACCCTGTTCGCAATCCACAAAACAAACGAGCATGATTAAAACCCGAAAAACAAACGAAAAAGGGGCAAAAGTCTTGCTTTCAAACACGGAGAGTCCACACAAAAAACAGACTTTTGACCCTTTTTCGTTGCGATCTCCGTCTAAAGTAAAACCTCCCCGAGATGGTCATAGCATCCTTGATTATGTTATAATACACCAAGAAACCTGTCTCGCGTCATATGTGATTGAGGACGACTTGCGAGTTGGTGAAGCATGACGATCGCGGACGCCGAGGGCCATGTGCTGGGCAACTTCCACGCCTACTACAGCTTCAACCCCGTGGATGAGCGCCTGCGCTTCATGGACGTGAGCACCAGCAATGCTGTGCGCCAGGCGCTGCTCGCGCTCAGCGATGCACCAGCTGCTGCTCCGAAAGCAGAGGAGGAAGCCGATGCCACGAGCGCCAATGGTCATGCGGCCGACACCAGCAGCAGCACAACGGTGATCGACATTGGCTGCAACGAGGGCGACCTCACGATCGGCCTCTACGACGCGCTCAACGGCGGTGGCGCACGGTGTCGAGGCAGCAGCAGCGCTCAGAGCGCCCCAATGGCGGAGGACGTCGCCATGTTTGACGCCAACAGCACGAGCGTGCTCAACGACATGCTGCAGAAGGAGAAGAAGCGCGTCGAGTTCGTCGTGAGCGACGAGGGCGGTACGAGCCACCGCAAGCACTTTGCTTGCGAGGTGCACGTGGACGGCGAGTGCGTCGGGAAGGGCGAGGGCGTGTCGAAGAAAGTGGCCAAGGCGAAGGCAGCCGAGGCCGCGCTCCAGGTGCTGCGCAAGCGGCAAGAAGAGACTGCTGCGACTACCAGTGATAGCGGTGAGAAGGCCACTGAATGCAGTGTGACAGAAGCAAAAGATGCTGAGTCTCCAGCGGCTGCTGCGGATGAAGAAGAGCCCGCAGACACGCAGGAGGCGCAGTTCCTCCAGTTTGAAAAGCGCAAGAAGCTCTTCGTGCTCGGCGTGGACATTGACAAGGTGCTCATCGAGCGAGCAGCCGCCAAGCCCGTCACTTTGTCCGATGGTGACGTTGTGCAGTTCTGTCAAGCGGACGTGAGCGAGCCGGCCTTCGATAGCGCGATCCGCTCGTTTTTGGAACTCGCCAAGCGGCCGCTGTCGTCGCAGCAGCAGCGCCAGTTCGACCTCGTGACGTGCTTCAGCGTGACCATGTGGATCCACCTGAACAAGGGCGACGACGGCCTCTGGAAGTTCCTCGAGCGTGTGAGCGACATGGCCAACCACCTCATCATCGAGCCGCAGCCCTGGAAGTGCTACCGGTGCGTATTTACTGTGAGCGTGTTTTGGGTTGTCGGTCACGATAGTTGCTGATACCGACCTCTTGTTCTATTCAACAGCAACGCGCAGAAGCGCCTGAGCCGCATGCGCGTGGAGATCCCGGCGTCGTTCCGTGAGATTCAGGTGCGCCAGGACGTCGTGGAGCGCATCGACGCGTTCCTGCTCGAGGCCGGGCGCTTCCGCTTCAAGGCGCAGCTGGGCAAAACCAACTGGTCGCGGCCCGTCGTGCTATACAGTCGCGCGCAGATCCCCGGAATCGCTTACGTCTGCTGAAAAGACCCAACACGACACGACGCAACTCGAGTAATGCTGGAGGTCTCGCTGGACTTTCGCACTCGCCACCCACCGTGCGCTACCTACGTGCGCCACAGCTGCTAATATACAAACAGTGAAAGCTAAAGAAGCTCACTTTGCCAATGTTAACGGCCGCCCGAGATCCCTCTGCGGATCTTGCCGTGCGTGCCGAGCTCGATCGCCAGGTTGAAGTCGTCCAGGTGGCGCGTGTCCTCGGCCAGCTTGCCAGGCCCATCCCCTGCACCTGTTCCATTGTGTAGAGCTCGTGTTCACGCGCTTGACCTCGTACACGAGCATGCCGCGCTTGATCTTGGTGCACAACACGCACGATCTTCTTGATCCGACGCGTCAACTTACCGGTCAGCACCTTCACCTCCTCACTCTGCCGTGAGTGTCTTCTGGAACGCCACTGGAGCAGCTCGACCGGCGAGCTCTCCTGGTGATGCACCACATACGACGTGATTCTTCCACATCGCGCCCGCGTCTCCTGTCCGAGCACCTTGATGCGTCGACTTGCCGGCGCCGTTCACGCCGATGACCGCCACGCGCGACGCCAAACACAGCTTAAGAGACAGCTATGACTTGCTCGCGCCTGGGTACGTGTACGAGCAGTGAGTGGTCCATGGTCAGGATGCGGCTGAGTTGTCCCGGCTGCGGCAGGTTGAACACCGTGTCGCTTGACTTGAGCTCTTCGTAGTGCTTCGCCTCCGGGTGTAGCTCCACGAAGTGCGACAGCGTGCTCGGTACAGCACCAACTGCTTCATCTCGCCGTACAGCACGTCCGTGCACACGTTGTCCAAAAAGCCCGTGTATGTCGTGCGACACCAGCAACACGGTCATCGAGTTCAGTACTGCACAGCACGTCCGCGTTAAACAGCATCCCACGCGCGAGAGCTTCATGCGTCAGTCGCCGGATAGCACGTCAATCTCGCCCTCAAGCATCGCCTGCGAGAAGCCGATGCCTGTCCAGTAGCGGCTTCTCCACCAACTCCGGCGTCGCGTGCGAGAGCTCAGGCGACTTTCCGACATCGTCGATGGCGCCACCGGCGGCGCGAGCCAAGTGCTCGCAGGCGTCCTTGGCAGCCTGCACGACTTCTTTATCAGTGAGTCGCTCGATCGCAGTCTCAAGCTGTGGGAGCAAGCAGCAGTGGCACGAAGCGGGGCACTTCCGATGGGAGCATCACGAGACATCACATGCTGTCAGTGATGGATGCGCTCGAGCAACGAGTTGTGGGTGGACGTGTCACGCAGCGCCTTGTGCGGCAGTGGCGCGATGAGCGAGAGAGTTGGTGCGTCGACGTTCGAAGCGAACATAGTCGATGGTTGACCTTGATCGTGACCACCGGCTTGGCGATCACCTGCACGAGCGGCAGCACGTCGTCGCTGCGTATCTTAGAGCAGACGGCAGCAAGTGTGTCGACAGTAGCCTCCTGCACTTGCTTCTTGGTGTCCCAGACGCACCCGGACACGATTAGCATGATCTCGGGCAGGCGCGCGGACACCTTCGCACGCGGCGCCAACAACTACAGTATAGAGAGATCGAGATCTCGCGCGGCGCGTGGCTCCCACCTGATGTGCTCTCTTCCAGCCAGTGGTCGAGTGCTCCTCTGGTGGTGGCATCACAGTGAGATCAAGCAAGGTCAATCGCCTTGTGGGCTCACTGAGAACTCGCTTCAACAAGTGGGTCGGCGCTGCTCCATACAAGACACATTTTTGTGTCTGCACGCACCGCCCGACCACAGATAACAAAAAAGAACTCCGCATCCCGGAAACAAGTCACAGCCCTTTTTGAAGCCGCGCGAGTGCTTCTTTCTGTTTATTTCCTGGAGCGTTTCCGCGGATGGAGGTCAGCGACGAGGCTGCTGCCTTGCTTTCACTATGCCGAGCCGATTCGAGAGCATCCACGAGTCCAAACTTGGCTCTTCCACTCGCTTTATCGTGCTGTGGCATGGCTTGCAATTTTGTGGTGGTCGAGCTCGTTGATTTGACGCTCACTTATCACTGAATGAGCGACTTTTAAGGCTGGTTTCCGAATGAACAAAATCGGCAAACCTTCCCGAGCTCGTACTTATGCTTACCCGTCGTTGCACTAAACGCCTGGCCAAGGATCGCTCGAAAGGGCGTTTGGAAAAGAAAAAAAATCGATATATCTGGATGATGGCGCATTCTGGCACACGCAACCCGACGAGCAAGCACCATGCGGCGACGCAGCTCATCAAGTGCGACCGCGCTGCGCCGCTACTACGTGACTGCAGCGCTGCTGGTGCATCTCCTGCTGCTGGGCGTGCGCTCTGTGAGCGCAGACAGCGGGGGCGAGTGCGCGTTTGAGAGCACCACGGAGAGCTACGCGAGCTGCTTCGACGCAGATCTTCCGGCGAATCCGTGCCAGACGTGCGCACTGCAGACGACCACGAGCCGTCTCTGGTACGCTGACTATCGGCAGCAGGGCTTTGCGGAACTCGCCGGCGATGCAGTCTGCGAACCAGCCGTATCGTGGGTCTGCCCGATGCAGGACAAGGGCAGGTGCTGTGTCGTGAGAGAAGAGTACTCGGTGCTGCATCCCTATCGCCGCCTTTGTGCGGAGACGCAAGCCGCAAGCGCTGCAGACCAAGAGCCGTTCGACGAAGCGACAGTTATGAGAGCGGTGTCGGGAGAGCTGCTGACACTCCCGCAGGCGGCGCTGGAGATCGGGGCGACGCTGTACATGCGCGGGCGATGGACGTCTCGGCTGCCACCGTACACTCTACAGCTCACGGGCGCATACGACAACAAGGTCTACAGTATCCTGTTCGATCGTCTCAGCCGACATGCCTCTGTTCAAGTGGCGGCTTCGTCTGGTTCGGTCACAGCCAACTCGACTGTCGTCGCATTGGGCGATCTGATCGTCTTGAACGACACCGAAGCGTTTGATCTGCAGGTTCGCTTCGAGTGGAGGCGCTGGCGAGTGTACGTTGTTGTTAGCTGACTTTGTCTCGAAGTGTGTATGGTGTTATGCTGACGACTGAATGTGCCTTGTCTGTTTGTGAAGAGCTCTCAACAACGTACAGCTATTCTCCGTCGTGGGCGAAGTAACACCGACCATCGAGCTTGGATCTTTCGAGTGCGTGACAGCGATGGGGATCGCGAAAACGTCATCTCCCAGCCATTGCGTCGCTGATACATACGACGGCATCCTGCTGTCCACGCGTGATGCAAGAAGCAGTGGGTCGTGCTGTGAAGACTGCTACCGCACAAACCAGTGCACCGGATGCGCTTTCGAAAATGGTGCGTGCCAATTGCTACGCGACCTGCAGGCAGATGAACCTATCGATGCACTTCCGCTCGTTCCCGCACAGATGCGCGTCAAGACGCTCTCGAGGCTCGGCTGTGAGTGTCAGCGGACTTTTGTTCCCGCGGCGAGCGCGTCGGCCATTTGCTTTAAGCAAAGCGTCGATGGCGCATTCGGCTGTGTTCTTGACCCAGCGGTGTCGTGTGGAAAGAACCCCGGCGCGGTGTGGGATCTTTGCAATGGTAAGCATCGTCACACCATCGATACTTGTGCTTCGAGCTTGCTAACCGCTTGTTTGTCTGTTTATGACCACAGTTGTGAAGGTCTCTTTTGTTCATGGACTCGGATCGACGGCTTCGAGCGGCTCCGCCAACGTGACACTTTACGATGCAGACCAAGAAATCATCAAGGAAGGCGAGATCTTGATCATGGCGAAAACGACTGCGCCAGTTGCTGAATTCGAGATTCTCGTGCCAACCGAAGTCAACGTTAGCTTCGTCAAGGTAAGTCGCCTACTGGGTGAAGAACTCTTTGTGTGATCTTCGGGTTTCTCATGTACAGTTTGCGTACACAGGTCAAGGGAACTGCTGGAGCGAGTTGGTGGCTGTCGGAAATTCAGGTGAAGTTGAACGACGAGTCGCCTCAGGTTTTCATGCCGTCTCCGCTCCCGATCGCGCTTTCCAACTCCAGCGATGGCATCCGAGAAATCTACTTTGCGCCGATCGATGGCTTTGACTCAGGTGAGCGAACTTCCGTGTGTGGTTGAACGCTGCTGAACCGCTTGGACTTCGCTAATGGTTCAACTTGCTGCTGATACTGTGCAGAGAACCGAATCCAGGACTGCTTGTTTAACTCCACAGGACAGTGCGGCTTCCACAACAACTTGACTTCCAGTTTGGTGTTTCTAAAAGAAAACCAGAGCGAGACGGTCGTGACCGTCGAGCCGAAAAGCGCGCGACACTTCCGGCGCTTAGCATCAGCTGAAGATTTGTCCGCATCTGCGACCGCACGAAGCTTGAGCTCCGCGCCGCGAATGCTGTCCACACATCGAAGCAGTGGGGACTCACAGCATCGAGGCCCAGCTCTTACGCATGAACTATCGAGACTGAGCATTGAAGTCGCAAATGGAGTTTCTTCGATCCAGCTGTCCCTCGAAGCTACACTTGGTGATGTAAAGAGCATGCGGCGGATCGGAAGTGAAGATCTGGACATCTGGTCGATTGAGATAGTGTGGAGGCTGAAGAGCAGTCCGTTTCTCGGTGTGCAAATGGAGGGAGCGTCGTCGTTCCAGAAAACTGTCGGCGACCTCTTCTACACAACGTGGCGACTATTTCCCTCGAGGCCGATCCTGACGGTGTCCTTGCTGCCAACATTTGCTGGGAGTGCGACGGTGAAAGTGGGAGTCAACATCAAGCAGAACAGAGGTATCGCCGCGTTTACTAGAAACGTCGAGATGCACACTGCTGATCCAGACAGGACACCAATCGAGCCGACTGATGCCGAAGTGATTAGTGGAGCACCGCAAACAGTGTCGTCTGCTCTACCTCAGCGCCGGCTCACTTCTGACGAGGGCATCAACCGCACATTTGTGGCAAACCCCGAATCACCTCCGCGCCAAATTGATCTATGGACATCGGAGATGTCTTCTGTCGAGCATCAGCCCCTGGTCGTCACCGTCGCGAGTATGCTCGACTCGATCGGCGGAGCTCTTTCGATGAATTGTGAAAGCCAGGTGTCGACTTTTGATTCGGCTTCAGCAGCAGCACTGGATCGTGTTCAGGCGTATTCGACTGAGGACTTTCCGTTCGTCAATGGTATAAAGCTGGTGCACACGTGCTTGCAGCCACTGAGGTTTACGCGTCATCCAGCAGCAGCAGAAGACGACATTATGCTCACTTTGCAAGTGAAGCTGAAGGAGTCAGGCGCAGAGTTCATCTCGTGCATCGCTACCATATCGATCCACTGGTCGGTTTTGCCCGTGTCGCCGCTCCCAGGATCCCAAGCTGCTCCTGTTGGCTCTCTTGACGTTCTTCTTGGCGCAACGATCAGCATCCAAGTCGATGGTGAAGCGCTTCCAAACAACACACGCATCGAAATCGCTGTGAGTGACTGTTCACAGAACCTGACGTACGCACTCATCCATGACGCCGATGCCAGCCCCATGGCAACAAGCGTCAGCAACTGTGTGATCGCGATCCAAAGCGAATTCCCAGAGCAGGCTCTACAGCTCCCACTCAAGCTGCAGCTGGGTGATGTCACACATTCCGACACGCCAGGGTCAATCCAGGTGACAACTGCGACCTTCGAGGAAGATGACGATCTCGGCTCGTGGTCAACGATTTCGAAATCGATTTCCACGATCGACTACCAGTTCTGTGCGCTGGGAGCACCGAAGAGCAAGACTTTGTACGCTCTGGAGCGTACGCTTCAGGAATACGATCTGACGCGGCTTGCGTCACTGCTGCTTAAGAAACCCCGAGACTCCTTTTCGACGTGGTTCCTTGGGCTGTCTCTCGTTTGGTCCAGTGCTCCAGCAGGGACAGGTGGAAACCAGTCGCTACTTGGAACGTTCTTTGTAAACGGAACCCAGTTGACGCCGCAAAAGTACAACGACTCGGCTGTCTACGTGGAATTCGCCAGCGACAACGTGTCGACTGTCTCGTTCCTTCCAGCAAACACCACCCCAGGAGCGCAGGTGTACTTTGACGTCATTCTGAAGTACTCCATATCAGGCTCCTCGGGCTGCTTTGTGTACCAGAATGCTCGTCTCGTCACGGTGCCACACACGGGTGAACCGCAGGTGGCGACGCCGTATGTGTACAGCACGAAGGTCTACGAAGGC
This sequence comes from Globisporangium polare, assembly GCA_023333845.1. NCBI lineage: Eukaryota > Oomycota > Peronosporomycetes > Pythiales > Pythiaceae > Globisporangium > Globisporangium polare. Next base: position 45,778 of record JAASFQ010000005.1, on the reverse strand, counting down.
GCGTCGGCGACGGTCAACATCCCACTGATCGAAGTCGCCGATCAGCTCGAGGAGTTCGTCGAGCTGAAGATTCAGTCCAACGTGAGCTCGCTTCAGTTTCAGGTTGAAGCGAACGACAGTGCAATCGCAATGGTGACACGCGCCATGAACAGCACAAATTTAACAACCGTGATCGTCCAGCGAACTGATCTGCAGCACCGAATCGAGCACATGGCGATCAAGATCACCCCGCACGACAGCTTTGTTGGCGTTGTGCGCTTTGACGTCGAAGTGACAGCGATTCGCGACAATGATGCAGACGTGGACAACGTCGAGCAGTATTCCAGCGACTTTGCCACGATTTACCAGGTTGTGCTCGAGTGGTTCGACAGCGCATCCTTCACTTCAATTCAGCCGAGCCCGCCGGGCACAGCCGTGTACCGCAGCCTTCCCATGCAGCTGCGAGGGAACTCGACTCTGTCGTTCAGCTATCGGCTCTCGTCAGGTAACGTGGCATGCAAGCACTATGCCATGCGGTTTACTCAGAGTCGTCCTGCTAACTCTGTATATCTTGCTTTTCACCAGCACTCTCGACTCTGAGCACCGAGGTGCTGCTCAACAGTACTGAACGACGAGTGCTTTGGTCAAGTAGCACTGCTTTGTTTTATCCAAATGAGTGGAACCAGGTGGACACTGTCATCCTGATCCTGTTTCCGTCAATAGTCGAGATCAGCTTTCTTGGCGAGGTGGAGGACAGCGACTCGATGTCGCTGAAAGGCATCGCGATCATCGACTCCACCCAGCAAAGCAGAGTTGGAGAGCTCCAACTGGAGTACTCGACTGGCGGGATGATAGCGGTCAGTGTCCTCGCCGTCGCTGCGATTCCAGACCCTGTCTTCTACAGAGTTCAGATGAAGCAAACCAGCACCGCGCTTCCGAGTGCTGCCGTGTACGCAGGTACACTACATCGTGCGGCTTACTCCATCCACTTTCAGGATCAACTGGCGTTGTTCTCATCACTTTTGTTGATGTTATGTACAGGAGCGGGGATCGAATACGAGGGCTGCTACTCTCCGAATACCATGTACCAGATCCTGGTCACTTTGGAAGATACGGCGGATCTGAGTCGAATTGTTCCAGCACATTGCGGTTCGCTCTGCACGTACCAGGAGTCTCAGATCCGCTTTTCGGCCCAATCGAAAGTGCAGAGCGCGCGGGTGTTCCCATTGCCGCTGAACGGGTTCACACTCGAGTTTTGGCTCTATCAAGATACAAGCAGCGACTCTGTGACCAGCATGGCACCTCAAGTTGTGATGCTCTATGGAAACGTGGACGCCAGCATAAGCGTCACACTCGATAGAGTGTTCACGATCTGGAAATGCGATAGTTCCCTAGTGCTTCCGTTTGGTCTACCTAACCGCGAATGGACCCACGTGGCGCTTGCGTTTAGAGCGAACAGCGAGATCAGCTTCTTCATGGATGGGCAAGTCGCAGCGGTAGGCGTATTGAACGCTTCAAGCTGTGAAATCCCAAGCTCAGCAGTGCTCCAGTTTGGACGAGGTATGTGCTTTCAACTGCTGATTTATGATTTCCCTGTGTATATTGACATTTCATTACGACTTAGACTCGATGGGGATCCTGGCTGCCAACACAACTTCACACTTTATGGGCGCCATGGACGAGGTACAAACTTCATCACGACATGCTTTCCTCATGTGTGGACTTCTTTTGCTAACAGCTACCTGGGATTGACTAGGTTCGCGTTTGGAGTAGCGTTCGACAACCAGGCGACATTTTCAACTGGTTCAGATCCAACATTGTCGAGCCCGCTGACATGGTGCTACTCCTGAGATTCAACCAGAAGAACAAGGCCGCCACCGTGTCTGGTGACGATGAAAGCGGGAATGGCAACCATTTCATCCTTAAAGAGGTGACAAGTTCACAGCAACTGCAAGCACGCTCGTTCGGGCTGGCGGGAGATGGAACGTGCTACTGCAGCCAGTTCGCTGTTTCAAATAACTCAGCGCTGGATCCCGATATCTGCGATCGCCAGTGCGACGATGGCAGCGCCCAAAGCTGTGGCTCCACAATGACTGCTCAAGCTGTGAGCGTGTACACTCGCGGCACGATCCGGATCGGTGGTTTAGCTCCGAGCTCCGAGTACGAGTTTACCGCGTCGTTCGTGACGATCGACGGCGACGAGTTCGATATCAGTCAACCACTGGTGGCTAAAACCTCAGGCGCAACGCTCCCTGGCCGTGTCAGCTACCCCAGTGTCGTTGAACACCTGGGAAAGTATGTGGAGCTCCAATGGATGGCTGTCGAAGATGACGGCGGTGCCAAGATTCTCAAGTACCAAGTCTTCGTGAACGGATTCCTGGAGTTCGAGACAGCGAATGGAGACACCTACTCTGCAGCACTCGACGACATCGATCTCCTTCCGAACTGCACCATCACAGTCTGCGCAGTGAACGAGCTTGGAGCTGGACCGCAGCAGATGCTGACAGCGGTACTACCAGCCGACAGCGGTGTCCCTGCGAGTCCGAAGCCTCTGGTTCCTATCAGCGTCACAGGCGGCTCAGCGACTTTCAGCACAGCAGAGAACGCCACGTCGAGTGCGGCGTCCTCCAATTCAACAACAACACTGATCATCCAGCAGCGCGAGTCGTCTCTACTGCAGTTCACAAATGCTTTCACGCGAGTCAACGGCACCCAGGTGACGGTGTACAAGCTCCACCATGACACATCATACGTCTTCCGCGCGTATTCGGTTAGCGTTGTGGGCTCCCTGAGTGCATTCAGCGCCCCAGTGATTGTTCAGACTGGCAAATCGGACGTGCCTGACAGGACCCCGTTGCCCATCGTAACCCAGGTGACAGGAGGTTCAATCTCCATGCTGCTGACAGAACCACTCGACACCGGTGGGATCCCGATCACGACGTTCAACATTTTTGTCTACAACGGCACCGAGTTTGCGAAGCTGACGAGCGTTGCAGCGAGCGGAGATGGAGCGCAGGTTACAACACTCTATCGAGATCTCAATGGAGAACACTTGCGCGCGTCCACGACGTACACGTTCAAAGCACTCGCTCTGCAGTTTGGAAGCGTGTGCGAAGAGCTCTCTACCGACGAGCAGGAGAGCGAAAGCTTCCCAGCGACAACGGCGCCTGCGTCAGCTCCATTGCCACCATCAAAGCCAACTCTTCTCGCTGTCGACGGCTGTGCTGCGTCGATCGCGGTCGCACCTCTGGAGGATCAAAACGGAGCTATCGTGAGCGGACTCAACGTTCGTCTGTCCACCGGGTCCGGCGTTGTCCGCATTTTCCCCGCTGACTACGACTCGAGTCCAATCGCGCTGAACAATTTGATGCCGTTCACAAGCTACTCTGTGGCAGCGTTGGTGGAAACAGATGAGGGGGACACTGATTTTAGTGAGCCGGTATGGTTTACCACAGGCACAGCAACAGCTCCCTCCAAGCTGCCAGTCTTCAAGATTTTGGAGGCGAGGTCCAGCTCACTTGTCTTGCAGTGGACGGAGCCAGAGTCAAGTGGAGGCGGTGCAATCAAAGGTATGCTTGCATTATGTACGTGCCCATTCAATCTGTCACGAGAGACACCGCGGCACTAACCCCGTTCCATCTTGTGTGCTTGTTAGGCTACCGAGTCTATCAGCGTCCGATCCTCGATTCCACTGCCGACAGCACGCTGATCTACGACGGAATCAACGACTCGGCAACGAGGTCTCTCGGAGTGAAGGACCTGATCGCGAATGCTGGGTACATGTTCACGCTGCTGGTGTTCAACCAGTTCAACATCTCAAGTCCAGAGACCGACAATGTCATCCATATCGCGAAGCTTGAGCCCTCTGGTCCGTCAGGGGTGGATGTCTACACAGCCAGCAGTGTTTCCGGCGGCTCTCTTCAGGTTTCGTACTCTATGGTCCTCGACACGGGCGGCTTCGTGGCGGAGCTGGTCCGCTACTATGCCAAAGTGCGTTTCTTGAGCTCGTGCTACAACCCAGCAACCACAGCGTGCGAGGCATGCTCGGCGACCATGTTTCCCGACACCAGCGGCGTGCATCGCTTTGACACGCCTCAAGGAACTTGCTCACCTGCTCCTTGCAGCACTGGCGGAATCTGCTGCTTCGACTCAAGTAAGCGCGTGTGCGGAATTCTTGCCGAACGAACCGAGCTGTGCGCTCCGGAGTCAGCACCGATCTGCACGGTGGATGGTTTGACATACTTGACGACCTACGCAGCGTCGATGAGCGCTGGGAATCCGATCGGCAGCAGCAGTTTCTCAGCCGAAGTGTTTGTGACGACGAGGTACAGTCTTCTCTCGATTGATTGTGATTATTGTTTTCGATATGGTTGCTTGGCATGAAGGCTTACAGACAATGTCCATCACGTCATTAGCGGCCCGACGGCGCCAGACTCGCCAACACTCGAGCTGGCTGCATCTCACGGTGGAGCGATCCAGCTCCAGTGGACGATGCCAAAGGTGACAATGTGTATGTGTGGGTTTGTTTTGATGAAATTTCGAGCAATGGTGCTAACATTCATTTTGCCACAGGAGACTGGCGGTACACCGATCGTTCGACGCTCGCTCTTCGTCGAAGGAACGCCGCTCGATGAATCAGAGAGGGACTCGAACTTCTCGCACTGCCGACTTGACGCCGAGAAAGAGTACACGTACAGGCTCGAGATCGAGAACTCGAAGGGCCTCGTGAAGAGCACCACGCGGACTTTCCGGACCACGGCGTATAGCGCACCATCAGACCTACCAAAGCTGACTCTCGTCAGCGTTCGTGTGGGGTCTGCCACGTTTACCGTCAGCGAGCCTTGTGATAAAGGAGGATATTCCAAGCTGGACTACTTGTACGAGCTTCGAAACTCGACGAGTGATGCCATCGTGTCTCAAGCGGGGTTCCAGTGCTGCGACTTGGAGCTGAGCGGGCTGCAGCCTTTGACAGGGTACGTTCTTCGAACGCGCGCAGGCAATACCATGGGACAAGGCAACTGGACCGAGACGCGCTTTGCAACTCCCAGCGGACTTCCTTCGGTGCCGTTCACTGCGCTCCTGTATGCGACTACAACGAAGCTCGAATTGTCGATCACTCCACCTACTGCAGCCAACACCAGCGTACTGCAGATCAACGTGGTTGCGAGAGCGGCGAATGTAGCAGACCCAGTATACAACGGAACGCTGGACTGCTCCGTCAGCGGGGAAACGGCCACGTGTCCCGAGACTGTTGTCATCAGTAGCCTCGACGAGGCGGAGACTTTGTATCAAGTTCAAGTTCGAGCGATCGCAGATGGAGGGGCCAGCAATTGGTCGGAGAGTGCGTATACAGCGGATTCCGGAGAGCCAGGGACGCTGGGGTTTCGGAAGCGCGAGTACGCGGTCAAAGAGGGCGAGTCGCTCACGGTGGACATCGCGCGATTGTACGGGACGACTGTTGCCGAGAACGCGACGTTCAGTATCGCAGACACCATCGTGTTTACCTCCCATGGCTGGAGTTGCGAGCAAACGTCTTTCGGCGCCTCTTGTGTTACATCCGACAGCGGGACGAGTTCAGGTGAGAAGCTTGCGTTGTCCTTGATGCTGTGATGAACTGCGTCGTCCCTGACTGATTGGCACCTTGCTCTCTATCTTTTGCTGTGTGCACGTATGCAGGTCTTGTGTTCTTCGACGTTGGCGAATACTCAAAGACTGTGGAGCTGTCGATCCCAGATGACAGTGATTACCAGGCGTCAGCTGGGAACATCTCATTGACATTGACATCTGGCACAGCCAGTGCGTTGGGTGGAAGTACTCGCGCGGACATCATGGTCCTCGACAACTTGGACGCTGGGCTAATTGGTTTTCGAGACTCATCGGTGGTTGCGAATGCACAGACAGCACGGATTTACCTCTCCCGTGACCGCGGCGCTGCGGGATCTGTCATGGCTCGCTTGGTCTCGGCAGTCTCGGGATTTATCGTGGGAACCAAGTTCAGCACCACCGTGGCGTTTGAACCTGGCGAGTTGCTCACATACATCGACATCTCGCTTCGATCTACCGATGAGTACGTAGTAGGAAGCTTCGAGCTGAGCCTCGTCAATGCGACCGGAGGTGCTGTCCTCGGTTTGACTTCCATGACCGTGAACGTTCAAGATGACCAAGGCGTGAGCTTTCCTGGAAGCACAACGCTCTCAACGAGCGCAGTCGCAGGGGGTACAATCGACTTTGTGTGGACGGATCCGCTGTTCATCGGAGGTCCCACTGCCTTCATCCAGCAGTACGAGATAGACCTCTTGGCGTCAAACGGGTCAGTTCAGAGTTTCAACGTGTCGGGGGGGAATGCTCTCCATGTCTCGCGTCTGAGGAGCGAGAGCGTCTACAAAGCAAGGATCGCTGCAGTCAACCAGCGCGGACGAGGCAGCTTCTCCGACTACTTCACCGTCTCGACGACGACGCCGACCAATCCAGGACCCGTGGGAGAGCTCAAGTCCATCGAAGTCTCTGCAGGGTACGCTCAGCTAGGATGGCAAGAGCCGCTTGACTTTGGTGGGGCCGACATTGCGCTCTACAGGATCTCCTTTCAAGAGCCGCCAGACTTCAATATTCGCACGGTCGAGGTGAATGGATCGATGCTGACAGCCTCACTTGGAGACCTCCTGGCTCAGACAGCCTACGAGTTCACAGTGGTGGCTGTGAACACCGCCGACATTGCTAGCTCTGAGACCTCCGTCTCTCTCCAGACCATGACTGCGGCGGCCCCAGGCATGCCAGCAAGACCGGTGCTGACGTTGGCCACGGGCGGCGCGCTCCATTTCGATGTATTTGCTCCTCTCGACACTGGAGGCGCCGAGCTAATTGAGTACACGGTGTACGTCACACGCCTCACTGGCTGGGATGCCAAGTACCAGGAGTTCGTCAAGCGCACGATTGAGAGCAAGCCCGTGGCTGGAGTCATCGCGAACGAGTCGATGTACGGCCTGCTCGCAGAGTCGACGTACTACGTGAAAGTCTCGGTTGCGAGCCAATATGTAGGTGCTTTTGCTTGTACAGCCTGATATTTCTGGCTGTTGCTATAGGATTAACCCATTCATTTTGTCGTACAGGGATCGAGCCAACAAAGCGAGAATGCTGTTTTCCACACGACCGGTCTGACGCTGGTGGACGGCATTGGCACGCCGGTCGTCGCAGTGGAAGACCCGGGCGAGTTGACGTTACAGTGGACCAGGCCATTGGACTCGGGCGGCGCGCGCATCACTGGATACGTCGTGCGCGCGCGTCAGTGGCGTGCGAGCAACGCGACCTGGTCGGAGCTAGCAGTTGTGTACGACGGCCGCAACTCCGTGGTGCAAAGCGCGCAGATCGAAGGGCTTGCGGCGAGCACGCGCTACGGGTTCAGCGTGATCGCATACAACTACCGGTCGGTATGTGTTGCCAACGATCTCCTTTCCAGCGGCGAAGAGCTGGTGATGACGACCCAGGATGGAACAACCCCTTATGAGCCGAAGAATCTGCGCGTGACTGGAGTGACAGGTGGTGCGGTGACGGTTGTTTGGGACCCACCACTCTCATCTGGCGGCGAGGCTGTGCTGGGGTATGTCGTCTATGGCGGCAACGCTGGTGAAGACTTCTTTGTGCTCGCGAGCGTCGACGTGGCAGCGCCGCGAACACTAACAGTGTTTGACTTGCAGACGTCGAGCGAGTACCAGTTCACCGTGTGTGCGGAGAATAGTCGCGGGCTCGGACGCAATGCTACAACCTTGTTCGTGACAACACTAGAGCCCACACCTCCAAGCGAGCCAAAGAACCTGCAGCAGATCCCATCGACGTCTGGAGGCTCGATCACTCTTTCCTGGTACCCTCCCGATGACACGGGTGGTAACACGCTACAGAGCTACGATGTCTACCGGAACGCCTCGCTGGTTGCCAGTGTAGAGGCGATGGACGGGAACACAGTGTTCACCGACATGAACAACATAACGGCGAGTCAGATCTACAACTACTCGGTCTTCGCAGTCAACTCTGTGGTGTCTGGCGTAACATCGGCATCGATCCTTGTTCGCAGTGCGGCTGCCACGAGCCCGCAACCTCCGAGCGTGAGCATTGCCGACACAAGAGGCGGCTCCTTGGACGTGGAATGGGTGCCGTCTCTAGATTCAGGAGGCATCCCGATCCTGGGCTACAAAGTCGTGCTCACAAGGAGCGGCACACCCGTGGCATCCTATGACGGGATGCTCACTCGCTACGTGTTTACCGGCTTGTTTGCAGACACCGAGTACAGGATCACGGCTCAGACGAAGAACGCGCTGGGGTTGAGTGTAATCGCAAAGGCGCTCGCGATCACTGATGCTCCCGAGAAACCTGCGCAGCCGGCTGCTCCGAAGATTGTTGACGTGTTTGGAGGTCGCGTTCGATTCGAGGCGACGCCTCCAGAAGACTTTGGCGGAAGCGAGATCACTTCGTTCCAGTTTTTCGTCAACGACGAGCCCGTGGATGCGATTCCCGTGTCGCTGAACGTGTACGACATTGTCGAGCTGACAGCTGAGACGGACTATTCGTTCACAGTGGCCGCTGAGAACAGTGTCGCACAAGGAGACGCCAGCGAACCCATTGAGTTCGCGACCTCTGTTATTTCTCAGCCCGGGGTTATCCCAACGGTGGACGTGGAGTCCGTCACAGCTGACAGTGTTGCAATTGCGTGGGTGCAGCCACGAGATACGGGCGGAGTTTCTGGGATAAGCCTCGGGTACGAGCTCCTGGTCGAGAACAGCGATAGCAACTCGTCGTGGATAGTCTCTAACGCTGAATCCCCCTACGATATCCCAGATCTTGATCCGAGCACGTACTACGCGATTCGGGTTCGGGCGAAAAACGACGCCGACGTGGGTAATTGGAGTGCCGCGGTCGTTGGGAAAACGGATCCGGTGTCTCCTGGGACAATGAACTTTGCGTCCAGCACGACCAGCGTGTCGGAAGGGAACGCGACAATCACGATCTCGGTCATTCGCTCGAGCGGAGGTTCGATCCCCGCTGAATGCAGCTACCAGACGATAGACGGCACGGCGCTCGACGGAGTCCACTACGTGGGGGTATCGGATGGCACGATCTACTTTGCCGCAGGCGTCAAGCAGCAGACGGTGTTCATCCCGATCATCAACAACAACGTCCTTGACGACCCGGACAAGTTCTTCTACGTCGAGCTGTCGGAGATCGACTTTGAATCTGGGGATATCGGCACGATCAATTCAATCAACGTCACGATCACCGACGATGGCGATGCCGGCCTGATCCAGTTCTCCCAGACATCGTATTCGGTTTTGGAGTCGACACCGAGCCTCCTCGTGATCCCGCTCGTGCGAATCAAATCGTTCAGTGGCAGCTCAGTCGTTCACATTGACGCCTTTGATGTCCTTGATGGGGCGGTGGAGAATGTCGACTACGTGCTTCTTGACTCGACCGTCGAGTTCGCGGATCAGCAGGTCGGAGCGACAGTTCACGTCCAGATTGTGAACGACGCCGTGTACCAGATCCACAAGTTCTTTGGACTGAACCTCACAATCGCTTCGGGCCGGGCTGGCGTCGGATCGCTTGTGCCCGCGTTTGTCGAGATCCTCGATGACGGCGATGCGTCGCGACCATGGCCTCCGAAAGATGTCAAGGTGACGACGCTCTCGGGAGGTTGGGTGAGCGTGAGCTGGACGGCCCCCGAGAACAAGGGAGTGGCGAACGCGACGTTCCTCTCGTACCGTGTTGTGGTGACATCGGACATACAGCCGACGCAGGAGTTCACAACGTTCAACACGTCGGTCGATATCACGAACCTGGCTGCCAAGTCCATGATCGGCGTCGCCGTCGCGGGCAAGAACAGCTTCTTTGAGAGCTACCTGTCAGCGCCGGTTCTCGACCACTTGGGAGCACCCACGCCGCCCAGCCCACCGCAAGCTGTCCAAATCATGTGGCGCACTGGTGGAGCGGCTAACTTGACGTGGCTCCCGCCCTTCGACTCGGGCGGGGCTGACATCCTGCTCTACCGCGTCAACGTCAGCACGGGAGTCGGGAGTAGCTACTCTCTCTCTCAGTACACTACGCAGAGCACAAGTTTTGCCGTGTACGGCCTGCAGTCGCTCACAGATTACAACATCACCGTGCAGGCGCAGAACCACGAAGGGCTGAACGGCACCGTCTCGCCTGTTGTCAAGTTCACGACTCGGGCTTCTTCTGCGCCGAGTAAACCGCCCGGTGTGAATATCGCCAAGTCAACCGGTGGTGCTCTGTACCTGGACCTGGTGCCGTCGCTGGACCTCGGAGGTCTTGGTATCACCAAATTCACACTATCCGCGACGTCGCCTCAGTTCCCGAACGTATACACTGGCATCTACGAAGGCACGAGCTCCCAGTACGTGATGAGCCGACTGCCGTACTTGACAGAGTACAAACTCAAGTACAAGGTGACCAACGCAGTGGGTGTGAGCGAGCTGAGCGATGTGCTGGTGGCGAAGACAAAGTTCGTCACGCTACCGGACGAGCCTGGGAACGTCACGATTCTCGGCACGACCGGAGGGTCGGCCACGATGTCCTGGGTACCACCGCTCGACTTTGGCGGCACAGACATCACGAGCTACGAGGTGACTTTCTTCACTGGCTACGAGGTTGCAGCTCAGTACAATCAGCTGATCACAAACGTGAGCGCCAAGGCGACGACAGTGACTGCGAAAGTCTCGGGGCTTAATGCAACAACGACGTACGGGTTCTTTGTGCTCGCAGTGAACGACTTGAGCGCCTGTGGCGACAACACGACGCTCTCGGGCAACAACGTTCTCTACGCCACGACCTTGAGTGTCTCGGCCCCAGAGGTCCCGCAGAACCTCAATGTGACTCTCACGACCACTGGGATGCAAGTGATCAACTGGTCGCCAACGAACGATCGCGGTGGAGACCCAAATGTTCAATACGTGCTCATGTCGGAGACTGGCGCGACTCTTTACAACGGCACGCAGACGAGCTTCCAACGAGGGTCGCTGTCGCCAAACACCACGTACGGGTACGCGGTCATGGCGAAGAATGTCGCCGGCTCGAGTAGCGTCAGCCCCATGGCAAATCGGACGACGCAGAGCCGTATTACTGTTCCCAGTGCGCCGCTCAACCTTGCTTTCACCAACGCAACCGGAGGCTCCATTTCCATGGTGTGGACGCCGCCGATCGACTCGGGAGGCGACGTGCTCCAGGGCTACCGCGTCTTCCGAGACAGCAAACCCCTGCCGCTGTCGAACGGGACACTGTACCACGTGAACACGACCTACGTCGACAGCTATGGTCTTCTCGCCGAGAAGCAGTACTTGTACACAGTGCAGGCGGGGAACTCACTCGGCGCCGGGCCGTTTAGCGACGGGCTTCTCATGCAGACTACGGTCGCTACGCCGCCACGTAGACCGAAGAACTTGACGGTTATTGCGGCAGGCGGGAAACTGTCATTGACATGGACGCCTCCAAGTGACACGGGCGGAGTTCCACTCGTTGGCTTCTACGTGAAGATCACCAGAAACGACACTTTGCTCATTGACACACTGACGAATACAGACTCCTACTACTACTTCGGCATCTACGCGAACACGAACTACACGGCCTCCGTTGCAGCGACCAGCAAGATTGGGTACGGACCGGCATCAGTGCGTTCCGTCGTGAATGGCAACGCGACCCGGCCGGCAGCACCGGTGCCACCTGAGTTTGTGAGCTCCAGTGCGCAGAGCGTGGTGCTTGCGCTCAAGGGACCTCAAGACAACGGCGGCGCGAACATCACGGCCTTGAATCTGTATCAAGACGGTGTGCTCGTGAAGTCGGTGCAGACGAGCGGGTACTTCCAAGTGACCGTCGGCTCACTGTTCGCAAACAAAGTGTACTCGTTCACGACCACCGCCATCTCGATCTCTACGCTGGGCGAAGGTCCGCAGAGCGACCCTGTCAAGGCAACTACCGCGAGCCCCACGGCTCCGTCAAGTGTGTACAATCTCGCAGTAACGAAGCGCACTTTCGACTCGCTCGCCCTCGTGTGGGACGGCCCCGACGACATTGGCGGCGAGAGTGTGATCTACGAATTCGAGTACAACGTGAAGCTGAGCACCGTTACCGCTACGACAGCGACAACGATCCAGACTATCACGATCGACGGGCTGACGCCGATTACGTCGTACATGGTGCGGGTAAGAGCAAGGAACAGCGCTGGTTACAGCGACTGGACAGCATTGGTTCAGGGAGACACGGACGTGGCGCAGCGCGGCGCGGTTATCTTCAGTCCCCAGCAAACGACCGTGGTTGAAAACGTCACCTCGGTGACTTTTGACCTGGTGCGGGTGAACGGAACGTCAAGCGACATCACCTGCTATTACGACGTCGCAGCAAACAGCACAGCAAAAGCAGGGAGCGATTTCGTGTTCCCAAGTCTCGCTGATCGAACGTTCGCGTTTGTCGACGGCGAGACGCTCAAGAATTTCGCGATCCAGATTATCAACGACGTCATGTACGAGGCAAAGCCACGTGAGCTTGCGCTCATTCTCTACGACACGACTCCGGATCGATCTGATGTGGTGACGCCTCAGAACGCGTCTGTTTTCATCCTTGATGACGGGGACGCCGGCTGGATCGACTTTTCCGTATCGAACATGACTGTCCTGGAGAATGCATCGACACTCAACGTCCCTCTGCAACGGCTGAACGGCAACAGCTCGGTGACGGCTGTGCGGATTTCGGTCTACGACACGCTGTCCAGCACGGCGGTCACATCGACGGACTTCACGATCGCTACGCCAGTCGTCACCTTTGCTGACAATCAGACTGGCCAGAATGCCACCATCCGCATCTGGAACAACACGGTGTATGACTTCCCGCTGAAGTATTTCTATATCACGGTAACCAACGAGTCTGGTGGAGCGCAAATCGGACCAAGCACAGTCGTCATGGTCACGATTCTCGACGACGGAGATCTCTCACCGCCTGGGCTGATCCGAAACCAGACATTGGTGAACGCCACGGGCGGAATGATCACGTTGACTTGGACACCTCCAGTGAATATCGGTGGGCAGAAGCTCTGGATCACCAAGTACAACCTCACGATCATCGCCGACCAAGTCAACGCGGCCTCCAGATACTACATCTCCAAGGACAACAGCACAGAGTTCGCATTCGGTGGCCTCCAGGTTTTCACGACGTATGCTTTCCAGATCGCAGCGATAAACGCAGTCGGGACGGGCAACTTCAGCGCTGCAACGGAGGAGATGACGACAAACTACACGACACCGGGTGTGATGGATGCGATCTCGCTGCTGAACGCCACTGGAGGCTTGCTGACCATTCAGGTGACACCACCGATGGACATGGGTGGTGCTCTCATTGACAAGTACTTTGTGTACATTGCGACGGCAGCTGATCCCGACTTCGAGGTATGTGTTCTATGTAGTCTGTGCGTGTGCACTGACTGGAGTGTCTGAGTAACCTACTGGTTGGTGTTGTTGGCGCTGTCCTTGCGGCTGCTACGTGTAGGTTGCTACTGGTGGAAACACGACCGACAACTCGACTATGATCCGTTTGAGCGTTGTGTACCCAAACACCACGTACTTCGTCAAAGCAGAGGTCCGTTCAGCGAGTGTCGACTGAATATCACCACGTGTTGACAGCGTTGAAGATTACTCTGAGACGTATCCTGAAGGCTGACACGTATTGCTATCGTGTTTCGTGAGCAGGCTGTCAACTTTGTCGGAAACGGCGTACTCTCGGAGCAATTCAACATCTCCAGTGGCGCTCTGTCGCGTCCGAGCCCGCCTCGGATCCACGACACAGCAAACTCCACAACGGGTGGTACAATCGTGCTCATCTGGGAGATCCCCATCGACACAGGTTCGTTATACGACCATTGCTAGCCTGAAGAGCTACAGCGTGTCTCTAAGCGCGACTCATTGTTGATTGAACAGGGGGTCACCGGGATCTCGACTATACGTTCTATCGCCGAGCGCGCGACCTCGATGACCGCTTCCAGGTGGCAAACTTCTATCGAGCGGAGAGCTTCGTGGTCGTGTACAACCTCGCAGCGAAGACAAACTACGACTTTGTCGGCTTCTCCCTCATCAGCAGCGACCTCGACATCCTCGCAAACGCCACGATTGCTGACGGCGCGACAAACATCTCGGTCGACGTGGATTTGACGACGCTCGTAAGGCCCAACGACTATTTCGACGTTGGGGTACGTAGCACCTGCACCAGAATGTTCTCTTTCTGATTAGTCTGCGATGTGCTCGGGTAGTTCTAACTGGCTGCGGTGATCTCTTTCTCTATTGGTGTGTTGTTGTTGTTGTTTTTTCACGCTTCTTCTAGGGCTTTCTGTTCCAAGTGGACCCACTCCAGGGCGTCACCCCTGTGTTTGTCTCTTTCAAGACCGAGGTGAATCCAGCAACAGGCGCTGCGAGACAGACGACTCTGATTCCAGACGACGAAGTTTACTCTCTTCAGCTCCGCGGACCGATCAGCAGCGCAGTCAACTTCACGACGGACCCTCCTTCGCGACCGGGAGTGCCTCCGTTGCCGGTGTTCTCGTCTGCGACTGGCGGCATGCTCACTGTTCGGATCTTTTCTCCGAATGATACAGGTACGGGCACGCAGCTTCATTGATTTCGCTCACTTTGAGTCAGCGAGTCAAATGGCTAACCTCGTTGTGGTCGCTGTGTGCTAGGTGGAGTCGGCATTGACGGTTTCGAACTCTATCTGAACGAACAGGAGGTAGGTGTCGTACCCACCACCAATTACGATCTTTGGGCATCCATTGTGTTTGATCCGAGGTCTTGTATACTCTAACGAATGTCTCTTGTGATTGATTCACAAACCGGTAGGTGACCGGCAGCTTCCTCGACTTCATCGTGCACCGAGATTTTCTCTTCGAGGTCAGCGTGCAGATCGGCAACCTGGCGCCAAACCGAGACTACCGCTTCGTGTACGTCCCGTTGAACGTCGTCTCGGGGTGCTTCTCGGATAAGCCCGACCTGGACAGTCCGATGGTGTTCAGAACAGGCGATGCCACGCTGCCGAGCATCATCGACTATCTCTACCAGTCTGGCGCGACGGGCGGTGGGATCCGTGTCGAGTGGGACATCCCCGTGGATGTCGGCAGCGACGGCGACATTTTCTACCAAGTGTACATGAGCTCGAAGCTGAGCATCCCCTCGTGGGAGCTCGTGTACAATGACACAGATACGTACTACTGGAAGACCAACCTCGACAGCGAGCGGGCGTACCTCTTCATGGTCTCGTGCATGAACGCACTCGGGTATTCGGGAAACTCGTCGCAGGTGATGCTCAACACGACGTTCATCTCGGTGCCCGGTCCCACGGGGACTCTCACGGCCGTTGAGAAGACGGGCGGGATGATACACCTCTCATGGAACCCGCCGCTCGACGACGGCGGTAACAACGTGACGTCCTATCTCGTCAACGGCGATGGCCGCGACGTGCAGGTGACCGATCCAGAGATTTTCTTTGGCGGGCTCTATGCGAACACGGAGTACACGTTCACAGTGTACGCTGCCAACGAGCTTGGACTCGGCACAGATGGGACCTACGCGACGTTCACGACAGCAAACGTGACGCCTCCGTCAGCGCCATCGTCGATCCAAGTCGTCAAAGTGTCGGGCGGCTCGGCTACGCTCGCGATCGCTGTGCCGACGGACACCGGCGGCGTGGGCACAGAGGGACTTCTGTACGAGGTCTACGCGAACAACGCCCTCGTCGCGCCCTCGTCGGTCCACCTCCTGAGCACTGAGCCGGTGAATCCTCTCCCCGCAGGAAGTCGACGTCTGTTGTCACTGGAATCTGGTGTGACGGTCGAGATGGTGGTCACTGCTGGTTCCGAGACGACGACTTCAGCACATCGACGTCTCGAGAACAGTGACCCAGCGCCTTTGTTGTTGCAAGTTGGGAGCTTGCTGCCGACCACAACGTACACGTTCACGTTGAAACTCGAGAACTCGGGTGGCAAAAGCGAACTCAGTAACAGCACTTCGGAGGACACGGTGCAAGTGGGTGTACCCGACAGACCTCCGGCACCCACAGCGGACGTCATCACGGGAGGCGCGATCTCATTGAGCTGGTCCGACCCAGTGGACACGGGCGGTGTGCCGCTGACGTCGTACAAACTGATCGTGACGGCGTTCGGAGGCGAAGTCGGTCGCTGTGACGGCCTCATCCACTCGTGCGAGGTCGGGAACCTCCAGTCGCTCACTGAGTACACGGTCGTACTGACCGCGTTCAACATCGTCGGCGCGTCACCACTGAGCACCCCTCAGGTTTTCATCACGATTCTGCCCACGAAAGCACAGGCGCCGCAGAACCCTCGCGTCGTGGCGGTCACCAACATGGCGGTGCTGATCAATTGGCTGCCGAGCATCGACTTTGGTGGCAACTACGTGGAGAGCTACTACGTCGAGGTGCGCTCTTCGGCGGCAGGATCATCATTGAACGTCTCATCGGCGATAGTGCCCATCTCAACGCTCAATGCAACCGTGACGGATCTCGTGCCGAATACGAACTACTATGCGACAATTGTAAGTTTGCGGTGATGTATTAGCCCTGCGAGTTGCTCAAGTGAGAAGCTGAGCTGTTGATTGTGTTTGTAGGCTACGAGGAATACCGACGGGGACCTGGGCGTGGCGAGCAAGCGCGTGTACTTCACGACTGCGCGGGTCTCTGGTCAGCCGCAGCCGCCTCTCATTGGATGTGGTACGTACTGATGCGTATCCTAACGCTAGTCATGGTCTCTTGGTTAGCTTTGATGCGCGTGGCTGACTGAATCGCCTACATGTTTCTATCTGCGACCGCTTGCAGTCTCACAGTCTGTCGTGTCAGTCTACTGGGCCGAGATGGAAGACGTCACAACATACTTGTTGTATCGCGATGCTACACTGGTGTACTCGGGGGCCGATACATTCACCGAAGACAGCACCGTCGCTGCGGGCACCACGTACGCGTACCAGCTCCGCGTGAAGAATGCAGATGAGAGTCTGTCGATAGCGAGCGAACCCACGACGTATGCGATCCCATTAGCACCGGCCGCTACTGCTGCTGATGAGCTCCAGTGCAGCGGCGTGAAAGGATACATCCGCTTGAATGGCTACACGAACATACAAACGCGTCAGTGGCGCGTCACTCCAGCTTCTCCCACGGGCATCTCCCTGAACGTAGGTGTTTGTGTGTGAGAACTTTGGTTGCGAACAGCTGGGCAATGACGGACTCCTTCTGATTGATGGTGGCTCTTTCTTCTAGGTGACGCTCTTCTCACTCGAGTGCAACTTCGACAAAGTCCAAATCAGCGCCACAGCGAACGGCGTGACCTCGCCGTTATGGAGTGGCGGGTGTCGACGCGATGGTGAGTTCTTCGTCTCTACTCAGGGCAACGTCGACTCGGTCGTCGTCTCGTTCACTTCGGATGAGAGCATCACGTATTTTGGGCTCGTGATCATCTATGAGGTCGTAGACGCCCAGGCGGCTGTCGGGAGCAAGACCGTTCCGTGCCCAGGTCCAGCGATCTGCTCCAACAACGGCGCGTGCATCAATGGCGTCTGCTCCTGTCTGAGCGGATACACTGGCGAGGACTGTAGCAACTCGGTCATATGCCCACGCGACTTGGCGAGTTGCGGCACCAGCTGCGACCCGATTTGCTCGGAGAAGCCCAGCAACGTCATCGCTGTCAGCATGTATGGGGACGACGCGCAGGGAACTGGCGAGATGATGGATACTTCGCAGTCTGGAACAGCGCCGAAGGCGGTCCAGTCGCTCCAGCGAGCACTTGCGCTCGCCACTGCTGGGCAAATTGTTCTCATCTATCCGGGGATCTACAAGGGCGTGCTGAACTGCGATCTGCTCGTGAGCAGGCAGCTGACGATCCGTGGTCTACGGGGGACTGCGATGACGACAATCGACTGCGCTAACGCCTTCCGTGGGATCACAATCTCGAGTGCTACGGGCGTCAAGCTGGTGGATTTCGCTCTAATCAACACTTTCGGAGCGGACGGCGCAGCAGTCAAAGTGGTCTCAAGCACCGCCGCGAAACTCGTCGGCTTGCATATCACGAAAGGAATAGCCACCGGGAACGGCGGTGCACTGTTCGCGTCCCAGTCGGAGCTCACTCTGCAAGACATGGTCGTGAAGAACTGCTCGGCGACAGTCGGAGGTGGCGGTATCTACGTTGACACGGTGACTCTGATGCTTCAGAACGTCGAAGTGGGTGGATGCCAAGCAACGGACGGCGCTGGGCTCTACGCTCTTGGGAACAGCGTCATCACTGGGATCAGTCCAGCAACCATCGCGAACAACACCGCAGGGAATCGTGGCGGCGGGCTCTTCTTCTCCACGGGGACTTCATCAGCGAAACAATTGAGTGTGCGCGGCAATAGTGCCATGGTTGGTGGCGGTGCGGCCTTCGAGTCCGGTTCTTTCACAATCACGTCCGTCAACGTGTCAGCAAACATCGCAACGCGCGACGGCGGCGGAATCGCGGTTCTCCGCGACGCAGAGTTCGTCTCTCTAGGCTCTCGAATCCGCAGGAATGTGGCTGTGCGCAACGGCGGCGGCGTGCTTGTCACGACAAACAAGAGCCTCGCGTTCGACTCACGGTCGCTCTTGTGGGAGAACACGGCTGGTACGACCCTTGCTTTGCTCTCTCTCTCTCTCTCTCTCTCTCTAGCTGTCTTCTCTTGCTCAGTGAGCATTCCGTTCTGTATTGACTAACGTGCAATGGCTCACTCCTCTGCCTTGATCTAGTGATTGGCGGCGGGCTGTACGGTGAATGGACGAGCGCTAGCATCAGCGGACTGGTCGTGAAGGCCTCGGTTGCAAAGACGGCTGGTGGGTGCGTCTCCTTTGTTACAAGCTCGAGTCGACTCACCGGTGGGGATTTGAGAAACTGCTCTGCTCCTAGCGGGGGCGGCATGCTCATCACCTCTGGTAGCGTCATTCAGCTCGTGAACACGTCGATCGCGTCGTGCTCTGGCTCAATGGGTGCTGGCGTCTACGTTGACGCGAGCTCCCTTGCAGGCATGGGTGCGAACGTGACCAAGAGTGCGGCTGCTGTCTCTGGCGGTGGCGTGTTCCTTACAGGCGCTAACAGCAGTCTGAGTGGACTCGCAATTCGTGACTGCTCGGCACCGGAAGGTGGCGGCATCGCGGCTGTTCAAGCGACTCAGGCGAGCCTGTCAAACGTCGACATCACGAATAACAACGTTACGGGGGACGGCGGAGGCATCCACGCAACTCAGTGCGATCTCACGATCTCAAACTCTCGCGCTGCAAACAACTCGGCTAACTACAGTGGCGGTGGGCTCTACTCTTCCGAGTCGACAGTCGTTGGGACATTGACCCTCGCGTTCAATGAGGCCGCATATGGAGGCGGAGCCGCTTCGACGGGGATCACGATGCTAGCGAACACTGTGCTTGAGTCCAACAGCGCGCAAGAAGCCGGTGGAGGTCTGTACACAGGTGATGGCGAGCTCACACTCCGAGAAGTCGACGTGAAGTCGTGTGTGTCGCTCAATGGCGGCGGGGTGTACTTATCGACCGCACGTCTCTTCCACGACCAAGTGCGCATCGCAAACTGCACGGCCCAGACGGGAGGTGGGATGTATGTGGATACATCTTCACTGTTCATGCCCGTCGCAGCGAACTCTTCCGCGGTCGCCGTGCTAAACCTGAACAAAGCCTCGAACTTTGGTGGCGGCGTCTACATGAGTGGTAACGACACGGTACTCAGGGGCTTTCGCATCTCTGCTAGCTCGGCTATCAGTGGTGGCGGGATCGCAGCAGAGAGCTCGTGGAACTGTACGATCGCGAACGGTCTGATCCAGAACTCCACAGTGACAAGACTTGGCGGCGGCGCGTTCTTCGGTGAGGATGCTCACTGCCTCTTCATGAGCTCTGTGGTCGAGCTAAATAGTGCAGGCATTGCTGGCGGAGGCATCGCAGTGTACAAAGCGAATCTAAACCACTCGAGCCTTGTCATCCGAGGCAACCAGGGGAAAAATGGCGGCGGGCTGTTCCTGAGCAACAATGCGGACGCGGTACCCTGGAACGACAGGACTTTCCAGCGGTCGCTCCTCGACGCGAACTTGGCTGGCGATATGTCCTTCAACGGCGCGAACGTGCAGATCAATTGTACCGTGAACTGCGTGCTCTCAGGCTTCCGCATCACGCGTGGCGTCGTGTGGAGTGGCAGAGGAGGCGGGGTGTACATCTCGGGGAAAGGGAAGATCCTGCTCACAGGCTTGGCCACTGACAGCAACGAAGCGGATCTCGGCGGTGGCGTGTTCATCAGCGACGCTAGCGACACGACCATCCGGTCCTGCAGCTTTACGAGCAACACGGCTGAGGAAAGAGGCGGGGGCTTGAATATCGAAAACGCCAACTCAGCGGCTACCACCGTCGAAATCTCCGACAGCGTGTTCTACAACAACACTGCGGGTAAAGAAGGCGGTGGCGCGATATACCTGGAGAACTCGAGACTAGCCGGCTCCTCGCTGCTTGTGCTAGAGAATCGAGCGACACACCCCGATTTGGGCAACGGCGGTGGCGCGTACGCCTTCAAAAAGTCGAGTCTGTCGGTTGACAGCAGCCTCTTCCTGCTCAACCGCGCGCGCTTGGGTGGTTCCTTCGCCGTCACCTCCGAGTCTGAGGCGTCGATCAACGGCTCGACGATCACTGGTGACACGAAGAAGGTGACCTCCGCCTGGGTCGCGATGTTCCAGCGCCTCGTCGGCGCAGAGTACCGCGAGAAGCAGGCAAACCTGGACTTTGCCTTCGAAGGCGCGCAGAAGGGAGACCTCGTGTACCTCAGCGGCGTGAACACGCAAATGGACATCACGAACTCGTTCCTGACGAACGGGAGCGCCGAGTCGGGTGGCGGCGCCTCGGTCGAGGACAACGCAGTGTTGACCGTGACAGGCTCGAAATTCACCAACAATAGCGCGAACGAGGCGGGCGGCAGCGTCTTCTTGGCGACGACTGCGAGCGTGTACTTTACGCTGTCGGAGATCAGCGCCAGCAGTGAGTGTCTTGCTGTCTTGCTTGTGCTGTTGGGGGCGGAGTGTTTGCTTTAGTGTGCTGTGTGTTCTGATTAATGTCTGCTGTTTGTGGGTGTGTCGCTAGCGTCCAACAACTACGGCGGTGGGATCGCAGCTCAGGATTCGGGTCAGGTGTTCCTGACAAACTCGTCGATGCTCGACAACTTCGCCGACGACTCGGGTGGCGCGATCTACCTTGATACCGGCGATGCCGTCGGCGCGACGCTCAAAGCGACGCTCATCCAGGGCAACTACGCCAAGAGCGACGGCTGCGGTGCGTCCGAGTGTATTACTGTGCCATCATATCTCACTCACCCTTTGCGACTTGAGAACTCGTCTGTCCAGGGCTTACATCGTTCTCTCCTGCGTATTTGCCTATCTGTGTGTGCAGGAGTGTCCGTGGGCCGCGAGGCTTTTCTCAGGGCCAACGACTCGCGCTTCGTCTCGAACGGCGGCATCTCGTCCACGGGCAAGAACGAACAGGGCGGCGCCATCGCGTCGGGCGAGGGCCGCATCACACTCGTTGGGTGCACGTTCTTCAACAACACTGCGATCGACGGCGGCGCACTTTACTCGGATGAAAAGAGCAAGATCGCGATCACGTCGACCGAGTTCCTGAACAACACCGCCGACCAGATCGGCGGCGCGATCAAGGCGGCCGACACTTCCGTAGTCACTATCCAGGGCGAGTCAAGCTTCGAGTTCAACGGCGCTCAGAGCGGCGGCGCGATTGCGGCTGTCGATAAGAGCAACGTCACGCTCCGCAGCACTACACTCTCCAGCAACGCCGCGCAGCTAGGAGGTGGACTCTACGTTGAAACCGAGGGTCTTGTGCAAGTGGACGCCTCCACGTTCTCCCAGAACATGGCAGTGCTCGGCGGCGCCGTGTACGTCAAGACCGCCGTCACCGGGACGGTGATCACCGATTCGCTCTTTTCGAAGAACAATGCGAGCGCTCGTGGCGGCGCGTTCTACTTTGAGCAGATCACGGTGAACATGACGACGGCGGCGATCTCGTGTCAGCAGAACGTGGCTGCGAGCGGCGGCTGCATGTTCTGGGTCACGAACAAATCGCTCTCCGTGGCACCTGAGATCCCGTGCAGGTCCTGCACATTCTTCAACAACTCGCTCTATGACATCGCGACGAACACGCGCAGTGTCGGCGTGCTATGGTGGCCCAACTCCGTGTACAGCGGCCTCGACGCGCTCGAGCTGCCCGACGAAGAGTCGTTCAAGCCCATGGACACGCTGAACAAGAGCATATCGCAAACCATACCAGTGTGGCCGCGGCTCAAGGCGCTCGACCTCTATAGCCAAGTGGAGGTGCTGGACACAGAGACCGCGTGCGTCGTCAAGCCCGTGGCCGACGAGAATGGCGAGCGCGTGAGTTTCAAGCCGCTGGACTACACCACCGCGGTCGCGGGCGTGGTGCTGTACGACGGCGCGATCTTCACGGGTGTCGCGAAGAGCGACAACTACACGCTCAACCTGACGTGCACGCTGCCGAAGCGTGAGAAAGACGTGTTCTTCCTCCAGAACGTGACCGTGCTACCCTGCGAGCCAGGGTACGCGACCGAGAACGAGTACGTTGCGCTTATGTTGTTGCTGGCTGCTAGCTCGTGAGAATGACGCGAGGTGTGCTAACTCGCTCTTTGTGGTCTCGTCGGTGCTATTCAGCAAATGCATTCGCTGCCCAAGGAACCGATACAGGTACAACCTCACTCACAGACTCTGGTGGTCTGAGAACAAACCATTCCTAACGATTCCTTGTTGATGCTCTGTCATTCATTCTCTAAACTATAGCATGGACGGCCTGCGCTGCTACAACTGTCCGACGGGCGGGCAGTGCAACATGACAGCACGCCGCGCGACTGAGACACTCGGCACCGAGTACGGCACGATGTCGCCGCGCACGTCCGAGGGGTTCTACTTGTTCACGGCGCCGCAGTCCAAGCAGCTTCACAACTGCGACCCGGCGGCATGGAAGAGCGACGACCCGTGCAAGGCTTACGCGGAGAGCATGCCGGAGGCGAACCTCACGAAGATCCTCCACGAGTGTGCCGCGTCGGGCGATTTCAACAAGTACTGGTCGGCCGACCGCGTCTTCTCGTGCATCTCGGACAAAGCCTTCTACGCGTGCGACGTCGCGGACGCCTGCCAGTCGGACATCACAGTCGAGCTCCAGTCGCAGCAGCCAGCGAACCTCTCGTGCGCGCCAGGGTACGACCAGGCGATCTGCTCCGTGTGCGCCGAGCGGTTCAAGAAAGTGAAGGACAACTCGTGTCAACGTGAGTACTACATCTTGAGTCGATACGATAGCTCTTTGCACTGTGCTTGGAAGAGTGAGGCCAACCCTGGAGATGACTGGCTGAATGTGATGTTCGCATCTGTGATTAGCTTGTGACAAGGCGAACGCCGAGGTGCGCGCGTCGATCCGCTGGCAGAACTTTGTGATCCCGATCTTCATCGGCATCGGACTCGTCGCGGCGATCGCCAGCGTGCGATACTACCTGCGAGACCTGACGGAGATCGCGCTCCTCGAGAAAGCTGAGGCCGATCGCAGACTCAAGCCTCCGGCCCCCGAGAGAAAACGCCAGAGCGTGATCGAGATCGCGAAAGAGCAGTACCATCGGCGGTCGGTCGTCGTGCTCTCACGCTTCGAGCAGCTCAAGGACCGCTTCAAGAACAAGCCCAAGAAGAACGCCAAGATCCTCTTCGGCATCGAGGTCGAGCCGCCGTCGCGCCCGTTCCCCATCAAGCCGAGCAAGTTCAAGATCTTCATCGGCTTCTTCCAGATCTTTGGCAACTTCCGCGATTCATTCGTGATCAAGTGGTCGCCCGACATCCAGCGGATCATGAACGTCTCGCAGCAGTTCAACCTGGTAGGTTGGATGGTTTCTCGTGAAAGAAAAAGAAAGTGTCCATGTGAGGTGGACGCTGAGCTGTTTGAGGAGCTACTGACTTACCATCATTCGGTGTCTATCGTCTGCGCTGCATTGCTCTAGGACCTCGTGGCCATCGCTGGCATCGACTGCGTGATCTCGACCACGTTCTACTTCACCTTCACGTAAGCCTCTCTGTCTCACTCACCATCAACGTGTCTGCTGTCGACTCGCTAACGCTGATGGCTTCTTGATGTCGCCCTCAACTAGCGTCACGGTGATCCTGGTCGTGCTCACCGTCTCCGTGATCACGACGTACTTTTACGCGGGGATGCGCAGCTACAGCGCCAAGTTGCTCCTGATCCCGCGTAACTGCCTCAAGTGCGGCTTCCCCGTGCTCGAGGGCGAGAAAGTGCGTAACGATGCCGCGAGCATGAACCCGCTCACACTGGCTCGGATGTGGTGGCGCGGAAGGCAGGCAATCCGAAGCGCAGAGCAGCTGCACAAGCTGCAGTCAACCTCGCAGGACCCGAGGACTCGCCGCGCGAGTGCGACGGCGCTCAAGGCCGAGGCGAGGCGCTTGAAGCGCGAGTTCGGTATGTCTCAGGTGAAGACCCCGAAGCTCGGGCTCTTCCGGTCCGTGCACACGCAGTGCCCGACCACGCACGTGCTGAGCGGCAAGATCCTCGAGCGCACGATCCGCAGCAACCTGCGCGTGTGGCAGGCGCGCGTGAAGCTGCGCATGAACTACCTCACGTACCGCAACAAGTGCCTCAAGCTCTACTGCTGGGTCGCGCTCTTCCTGTACCCGACCGTGTCCAAGACGATCCTAACGATCTTCAACTGCCAGGAGGTCGGTGACGTGCGCTACCTGATCGCGGACCGGCGCATCGTGTGCTACAACTCGACGTGGGCCGTCTTCGGCGTCATCGCGGCGATCGGCATCGTCGTCTGGGTCGTCGGCATCCCGTTGTTCTTCTGGATCCTGATCCGCCTGGCGCAGGACCGCGGCGTGGCCGAGCGATTGCGTTTGCTGCGCAAGCCGCAGTGCCGCCGCCTGCGCAAGAAGTGGCTCAACGAAGTACTCGAGCAGCACACCAAGGACGGTGTGTGCGTGCAGGAGATGGACAGCATCGACGTCCAGGACGAGGAGCTCGAGAAGTACATGAAGCGCAAGAACCTCACGGTGACCCCATGTTGTGCATAGAGAGAGAGATGCGTGGAGGTTTGAGTATGTGCTGACCGCCGCATGTGTATTTGGATAGGACTCGACTGTGGAAGCGCGCCTCGGGTTCATCTACGCCGATTGTACGTCTCCGGGCAGGTCTTAATGGTGCTTGCTCCATGTTCTGGTTGACTGACTCCTGCTGTGATTGCCGGTGTGTGCAGATTCCCAGGCGTACTGGTGGTTTGAAGTCGTCGACCTCTCGCGCAAGCTCTTCTTGAGCGGCGTGATCGTGTTCTTCCAGCCTGGGAGTGTCGACCAAGTGCTCTTGGCGATCACAGTCTGGTGTGTTTACATTGCCTGTGATGCCTTAGCATATGCTGGATAAGGAGGCTTAGCCATGAACTCACGTGTACTGTATCTGTGTCTCCTCGCAGTCTCGTCACGATGTGGTTCCTGCTGTACTTCCAGCCGTACGGGGACAACTCGGACAACTTGATCGCGAGCGTGACGCAGCTGCAGCTCTTCCTCACGCTCTGGCTCGGCGTCATGATCCGCCTGAATGACCTGAACGAGGAGTCGCTCATCAACAAGAGCCTGCTCAGCATGCTGCTCGTGGGCACGTGCATCGCGGTCACGATTTTCGGTATCAGCATGATCTTCCGCGACGGTGTCCTCGAGTCGCGGCGGATCTTTTTGGAGGACAAGGCGGACCGCAAGGCGCGCATCAAGGCCGAGGTGCGCAAACGGTGGCGCCTCGGGTTCAACTATGCGTGCTACGAGTCCCAGCGGAATCTCTATGGCCAACTGAGCTTCACGTACTTTAGTGTGCCGTCCATGTTCGAGGCCTTCCGCCGCATCAAGCTCGAGTGCAAGGAGCAGAACCTGCAGGACATCTGCGAGCTGCTGCGCCAGCAAGAGGAAGGTGGCGGTGGCGGTCGCCTCGGGTCGATTGCGTATCGGCTTCCGGAGCTGGTGGAGGAAGAAGGCGACGAAGACAGGGAGGTCGAGCAGCAAGAGGAAGAAGAGATGGCGGTGGAGAACCAGGATGAAGCAGCGCGTGGTGTTGGCGCTGGACCAGGACCAGCTCAAGCTGCCGGCGTCAAGCTCGACAATCCGCAGGACGGTTGAGTAGAAAGGTGGCGTGGTGGTCGCATTTGCGTAGAAGTGTATGTTACTGAGCGGGCTTCACTTGCGTGTCGCTTGGCAGTTGAAATAGTTGGAGCAGTGAGAGTGACGAACTTCGTCAGCGCTTTGACTTGCTCGACTGCACCGAAGTCGCAACCAATTTCGGCACTGATTTCATGGTAGCTTTTTGTCGTGTTCTCTCGGCTGACCTTCAGCACAAGAAGCAAGACTCGATCGGCTCGCGTTTGCAAGGAGAGAGGCGATTCGGACTCCTATTGGGAGCTGACGTGGCGAGCTTGTCGCGGAAAGGTGGCTTGGTGTGCGTTGGTTGAATCGGATGGGATCTGTCGAAGGCTTCCCAATCATCGCTCTTGGTGTGGTCCACGGGCTGTATAAACATGGTCCACATCAACTTCCATGGCCGATATCCGTACCGGTAGCAGAAAGTTGGAGCAAGTGCTTTTTGTTTGCATGCTTCAAACACTTTTTCAAGCATCTGGGTTATATTGTGCCATTGTCAGCAGGTCAATCAAGTCAGGACATGAGTCGAGAAAATCGAATCGAATCGAAGAAACGTCGAATGTTGAATGGAGACAAGCTGACCGGTAGCTTGATCGGTAGAGATTTTCCTACCGGTATTTACAGCTCTCATCAGGGTTGATCTTGATGACTTTTCGACACAAACAGATCAGACAGAAGAACGAGGAAGAAACGGAGAAAGGAGAAGCGCCGACACCAGCTCGCGCGCCTCTATCACTCTCTCTCTCTCTCTCTCTCTCTCTGTACGTACCATATGCAGTCGCTCTCCTTGCATCTCTGCACGCTGTGCGCACATGTGCACGACCTCTGTATCCATCGCTCACCCACCATTGCACGCTTGTGCATGCACGCCGCAGCTTTTTGTGTCTTTCTTTCGCTCCCAATTGCCACCACGGCGACGTATCTACTCGAACGCGGCGCGGTCTGGACCTGGCTCGGAGGCGAGATCGTGGGCAAGATGAGCCAGTTCGCGCACGGCATCTCATCGCTGGACACGTCGAGCGCCAGCACGCTCGACACGCCCATCTGGATGCTCGGGCGCCAATTCGTGAACGCGCAGGCGGACCTGGACACGTACAAGCAGGCGTTTGAGTCGATCTTGTGGTTCACGTATCGCCGCGACTACGCCAAGATGGAACCGTACGAGTACACGAGCGACGCCGGGTGGGGGTGCATGCTGCGCTCGGCGCAGATGATGCTCGGCCAGGCACTCAAGCGCCGGCTTTTGGGCCGCGACTGGCGCGTGCCACTCTTCAGCGCGGACAAGCTCCCGGCCGAGTACGTGACGCTGCTCAAGTGGTTCGTCGACTCGCCCGAGCCCGAGTGCATCTACTCTATCCACAACATGGTGAAGCTCGGCATGCGCTACGATAAGCTGCCGGGTGAGTGGTACGGCCCCACGACGGCGGCCCAGGTGCTGCGCGACCTCGTGAACCTGCACAGCCGCGAGCTCGGCGGCGTGCTCTCCATGTACGTGCCACAGGAGGGCGTCGTGTACACGGACGACGTCATGAAGCTCTGCGTCTCGCATCTGGACGGTGACAGTGATGAAGGCGGTGGGACTGGTGCAAAGGCGGACGAGAAGGAGCCCGTGGCGTTCTTCGACCCGCTGTTGAATCCGCCGCAGAACACGGGCGAAAAGGAATGGCGCACGTCGTTGCTCGTGCTCATCCCGCTGCGTCTGGGGCTCGACCAGCTCAACGAGAGCTACGTGCCGGCGCTGCAGAAGTCGTTTGCGTTCCCGCAGAGCGTGGGCATCATCGGCGGCAAGAAGGGCCACTCGGTCTACTTTGTCGGCTCCCAGGAGAACCAGCTCCACCTGCTGGACCCGCACGACGTGCACCCGACGGCCGAGCTCAACACGTCCTTTCCGACAGCGGTATGTAGCATTTGTTATGCCGTCCTACTACTTTAGTAGAACTGGGCTGACTATTTACTTATGCATGTGTTGTTGCCAAACAGACCCACTTGAACACGGTGCACACGTCGCGGCCGCTGGTGATGAGCGTGCAGAGCATCGACCCGTCCATGGCGCTCGGCTTCCTCTGCGAGACGCGCGCCGACTATCTGGACTTTTGCGAGCGCGTGCAGCGGCTGCAGGAAGAGTTCGCCGGCATGTGCCCATTCTCCGTGGCGTCGCGCCGTCCGGACTACGCCATGGGCGACGAGAACATGGACATGGAGCTGCTGAGCGACTCGATGAACGAGGAGATCGCCAGCGGCGACGACGAGGACGAGTACGTGCTCATTTGATATTTTTTCCAGTAGTAAATGCGCTTCTCTTCTTTTTTCTTTCTCCGTCCCTAGACGTCTATAAAGTAGGTTTATGGATTGATTGACTGGAGAGAGCCAATACAACCATCGCAGACACACGTGGGCTTTTTTAACATCACCACGAATACATGCACGCAGCATGGGGCTGTCCCCATCTGCGTCCACGGGGCTCAGAGAAAGAAAGACGAAGAAGCTACGGCCGAAATCGCCATCAGACCAATTTCTGGCGTCACGGTAGAGAAGGGACGATCGATCGGTTGTTCGGTACCGGGTCTTTGGCACCCTGCTCTCTGAGGTACCGAGTCACCTCCAGATGCCGCACATTCTTGTGGCCGCTTACGCATCGCCCACTCGTTTTTCGTTCCCCACCACTATCTTCATGGCCGTACAAACGAGTGCGCACAATAGCCATCAAGCTTTGGCTTTTTCATTCTTCGCGCCTTCCCACCCAATGGCCGACTCCAAGTGGCCAAGGTGATGTCGATGCGGTACAGTCAAGGCCACCATGATCTGCAGCGCGGCCGCGTCGCCTTTGGTTGCATTTGTGATATCAAGTCTATGATACCATCCACAAAGCCTTCTCTCCTTCTATGTGTGTACAAGCAATCACACGACGTGATCAGCGACTGGAGTTGCGCTTCTCGGTGCCGGAGCCGCCCATGTCGAAGTAGCAGATGTGACACTCGGTCGTGCGCCAGTGGAACGAGCCGTCGAAGACGTCGAAGCCCACGGCGTACTCGGCGCAGTAGCGGTCGTGCAGCGCCTCCCACTCGCCCAGCGTCACGATCTCGTACTGCTTCGACGCGCTCGTCCCGAGGCTACACTCACTCAGTGCCAGGCAATACAATCACATTACTCAATATCAGTCATTGCCAACAACAGCAAAACGACCGACAGCACGACAGCTTATGGACAAACGTACGCTTGGGTCGCTTGCAGCGACTGCTCGATGGAGAAGCCTGAGAGGAACATGGTGATGTACGGCGGCACGACGTTCCGCTGGTGCGCGAGGCACACGAGCTCCGAGTTCAGGATCGGGCCCGGGTAGTCGTCCCCGAGGCTGCGCACGAATTTGCGCCACTTGATGAGCCACTTCTTGGGCACCAAGAAGTACGTTTTCCCCACGCAGTGACTCAGCGACAGGTGCGTGTTGCCCCTAGTGCTCGCTGGCGAGAAGAGCTCGTTCGGGTACCCGCTCTTCCGCAGCAGCAGGTCCAGCAAGTCATTCGAGCCTGCGATCTGCGAATCGAAGCGTTCCTGCTTGTGGATCTCCGCCTCCTTCTCTTGCTCCTCTTTCTCCTGCGAGCACACGCTGCAGTCGGACGAGTACAGTGGGAAACCACGCAGATCGGACGCATACAGCGAGAGCTTGTTGAACAGCGACTTGGACACCACGACGCGCTTCGAGCGGCCCACACAGAGCGACACGGGCAACATCTCGCCATGCGGACACACGATCATGTCCGCCGCTTCCTTTGTGGCTGCGACCTCCATATCCACGAACTTCTTGGCCGATGGCTGCTGGGCTAACGTGGCTCTCCCGCTGCGCGTCTGTTGCTGCAGCCGCTCGCGCTGCTGTTGTTTCTTCTTCGTCTGGCGGAACTGCATCAAGAACTGCTCGTAGCCCTGGCAGCGCTTCTTCCACGCCAGCAGCCACGCCTTGCTCGCGATCACGCTCGCCTTGGAGCTGCACGCGGACGCGGCGTCCTCGTACGACTGCACCGATGCGCTCGCGATCCACTTTTTGAGCGTCATCACCTCTGCAGCGCGCAGAATCGCGACGGTGCGCGGCCAGGACGCGTCATCCTCGCGCAGGTTCCCAAGCACGCCGCCGAAGCGGTGCTTCACGACCAGCGCGACGGCGTCCTGCACGACCTGCTCGCGCGGATGCAGCGCCGCGCACGTGGCCGTGAGCTGCGCGACGTCCTTGGCCGTCAGCAGCTCGAAGAGGTGCGCCAGCACATTCAGCGAGAGGCGGTCCATGGCGGAGGCGAGTGGAGCGCGCGTGGGCGACGGATGGCGTTGATGAGCTTGGGAGACGACGAATACGCGACCTTCATTCACAACAGACAAAACGATTGTACAAAACGGCACAGTGTACCGGTTTCGGAGTTGCTCTGGTTCAAAGCGCGAGCAAAAATTGAATTCAAGGATGGCGGGCAATAGCGGCGAGCAGTATGCGGCGCAGCTCGCGCGCGTCACGGAGCGGCGGCCGCGCGTCACCAGCATCCGCAATGCAGGTCAGCAGCTGCGGCTGGTCGTGAAGATCCGGCCGCGACTGGTGCACTACATCGTCAATGGCGTCGTGATGGTACGCTGCCTCTTGTGTCCGTCCATTGCGCTTTGGATCCAAAGTGATGAACGCACTGATCATCCAGTTGTCTATGTGCTCTGTATTATGTTTCTGTATGTGAATGCAAGTAGTGCGTGATCACGTCGCTTGAGCCGATCACGGACGTCGCAGAGCTCGAGAGTGAGAGCGGAGCAGAGGTGCAGCTCCTCGTTGCCGTGGCGGACGGCACCGTCTGGCGCGTGACGCTGCCGAGCAAGCCTCTCGGCGTGTTCCACCAGGTACTGCTGCAGCAGAAGGAGAGGGCGGCACAGCGCATGACGATTTCCAGGTGGGTCTGCGTGGAGGGTGGGTATGTGTAGTGTATGAGCATGGCTGATTGTGTTCTATAAATGCTTTGTGCCTATGCAGCATTGAGTCCGCGGACACGCCCACGCAGGTACTGGATCTGATGGAAGACGATCCATTCACAACCCAGGATGCACCGAACCGAGATACAGCAGCATCGTGTCGTGTGGAGCGCTTCTGTCAAGTCCCGGGCGTGCAGTACATTGTGCAGAGGGGCGATTGCACAGT
This sequence comes from Globisporangium polare, assembly GCA_023333845.1. Classification (NCBI taxonomy): domain Eukaryota; phylum Oomycota; class Peronosporomycetes; order Pythiales; family Pythiaceae; genus Globisporangium; species Globisporangium polare. The sequence goes on along the minus strand of JAASFQ010000005.1, from coordinate 14,359 downwards.
GTGCACGAGCGTAATTGCGCCGTCGACACTGGTCTGGAGAGCAAACCTAGGAAGCAAGAGCGGCGAATCCATTACAGAGCTGGAAGAGCTCGAGGCAGAGCAGTCGACGTGTGTGGCAGTATTTCGTGGTGATGAGAGAGCGACAGAAGAGATCATGAAGTGGCTATTCCGTCACGAGGCACCAGCGTGCGCAGAGGCGAGTTTGCTGGTGCTACAGGGTGATGTCGACGGTGCGGTCCGCTACTACGTTATAAGCCAGCCGAGTGATGCAGCTCAGCCACCGCGGTCGGGCACACTGCGTCAGCTTGGCGAGCCAGTGCAGTTCATCGTGGCGTTCTCCACCAGGGTGGCGACGAACGCTGGCGCCGACGGCACTCGCGGGAGCGGACTTCTCATCGTTAGCTCCAAGGGCCACGCGCGGCTCCTTATCCTTGATACACAGGGTTCGCCTGAAGATCCAGGGTCGTCATCATTATTTCCTGATGCTATGACTGGCGTTCCACTCGCGTTCGATGCTCCAGTCCAGTCGATCGTGTTTGTCGAGTCACTTGACTGCTTCGTGTACTGCTCAAACGGCGTCACCTACGGATTTCGAGTGGGTGATATCACTCAGAGGAGCTCTTCATCTGAATCTGCGCTGAATCCAGTCAGTAAACGAGTGGTGGCGTCACCACAGACCGACTTTTCAGTCAAGCTGCCGTTCGTGACTGTACGAGAAAGACGACTGCAACAGTGAGTTGTGCTAACTGAGTTGGTTGCGAGCTAACACATTTGCTTCTGTGTGGCTGCTTGCTGTGTAATGACGTTGTAGGGAGTGGTCGCAATCGCTCTGCATGAAGACTCGCAAGCTCTGTCACTGGTGTACGCCTCGGGTCGCGTGGTCTCCATGGACAAGACGTACCTCACTCAAGCGATCGCGCACATTTTGCCTAAACACCCAGATCAGTCACAAGAAGGATCTTCGTCCGCTTCACCCTTAGGCGAGACGAACAAAACACGCATCAAGTCTTTGCTTCAGCGGATCTCGCAAGTGTCGACGTCCTCGGTCAAGTTGCGCACGCAGTCGGAGCAGCTGGACGTCCATTTGCGCAACCTGCACGCCGCGCTTTTGATTCAAAAGCACGTGAAAGCCCACGGTTCGTACTGTTCTCCCTACTCGTGTGTTGGCACTCTGTGCTGCAGCAGCAGCGTCTTCATTGCCATGTACATGCTCACGCTGTGCTGCTATTTGTCTGTCGCTGTGGCTGTTTGCGTACAACATTTGCAGGCATTCAGTCTCTTTTCCACTGCAGGCTGGACATGGCGCTGACGACCACGGGCTCGTTTTCGCACAAGAAAGCCGTGAACCTGACGTGTCGGATCGACGCCACCAAGCTCGAATTCATCAGCTCTTCGCTCTCGTGCTGGTACGTCACGGAGCATTACCACGCCTTGCATGTCTGGATGCCCACTAACAAGTCTCCTGTGATTATATCGTGTAGGCTCGTGAGCATCCAGGTGCGGTCGCGCAAGCAGTTAGTGACAACGTTCGTGTTCCCGTTAGAAGACGTTCTCCATTCGCACAAGCGTGGTGGACAAGGCTACGAGCAATCGATGCTCCTCGACGACGACACGCTCGAGTTCTACGACAACGGTGACGTGCTCAACGTTTCGTGCTCGCTGATTTTCCAGCCTGGGCATGTTTTCCAGAACAATAAACGCCACCAGAAGCGCCAGCGAGAGATTATGGAGAATGGGAGTGGGAACACTGAGAGTGAGAGCAAGAGCGACTCGCTGTTCTCGTTCGCGATCCCGTTGGTGCAGGATAAGGCGTTTCACCTAGTGCAACTCAGTGAGCTCCTCGAGGTCGACAGCATCCCGACGAGCCACATGGCGATCCGCGCCGCTTTTCGCCAAGACCAGGACCCGTCCCTGCCATCGCCATTGCCAACACAGTCTACCAGCAAAGACACCAACCAGCCTGGGCTGTTGCTGCAAGGATATCAGTTGTGGTCTGCGCTGGCTGCACACTGGGAGGACAAGGCGTTTGCGGCGCTGTGGCTGCAAGATCTACAGAGCCAGCCGCAGGGGCTGAGCATAACGCCACCTTCACGCTTCAAGATGGTCTTCCCAGCGTTTGCGTTGAAAGAGCTGACCATGGGCCACGTCGTGTCGGTCATGCGCAGCGTCCTGAGCTTCCCAGCGTCCATGAAGGCGAAGCTCCATGAGAGCTGTCGCAGCCAGAGTGGGAAGTTCTGGGTCGGTCTGAAGACTTTCTCTGGGAACGTCGTGGTGCTGCGCTTCTCGCTGGCCGAGAGCACGATCCTGATCGATGGCGAGATGCTGCGGCCGCTCGAGGCACTACTCCAGTGTTCCAGTGCCGACGATCTCTCCACAGTGAGTCTTCATATGAATGTGTTACATCTGTGGTGGACATTGTGCTGAGCTGCTGGTCAACCATTTTTGGGATTTCTCTAACAACCACCAACCATGTTCTACTGCGTCGTAGATGCGAGCGCTGCTGCTGGAAGGAGTACCCCGAAGCCCGGGTCACGAGGAAATGTCGATGCCGCTGGACGAAGTCTTCTCGGTGCTTTCTCTGGAGGCAAGCAAGTTTCGGGATTCACTGGCCGAGGCGGAGACACTCGCACTGGCAAGTAGGCTGCTCGCATTTCGTTCGTTCCTCTCTCATCAGCATCTAACACTATCTCCTCATGTTGTCTTCCATTTCAACAAAAGGCGGTCGCTGAGAAGATCTCCACGAACCTAGACAGCTCCAAGAGCTCGCTGTGCACGGACGAAGTGGTGCGCATGCTCGCAGACGTCGCACGTGTCGAGACGCAGACGCTGGAGCTCTACTGGAAGTCCCGCCACGTGCTCAACAAGTTTGTGATCTGAGTTGCAGAGCTTAGTGAGTATCAGCTCACTGGATTTGTTTCTGAGGTAATGAACAATGGCAAAACTTCGATTGGCTCGTGTGGTATCATAAAGTTCCATTGGATTGAGAAGAAAAAAAGGAGAGAAAAAACGGAATACATAGAGCGCTCACACTGCGGAGAGCCAACGACACGACCCAAGGCATGCAAAGCGGCGCGGCTACAGCCTCATAAAGAAGACGAACAATGAAGAATGACTCAGCTCTTAGAGCTCCTCGGTCGGCAGGTTTTGCTCCCGCAGCGACGCCTTCTCCGACGGCGACGAGACCGAGTACAGGCGCTGCAGTCGAAGAGAAAATAAAGCATCAGCCGTCAGTACACAGCAATACGACAAATTCGACAACCAGCACACGAGATGCGAACCTCAAAGTAGCGTGGCGCGCGCGACGGCCAGAGCAGGTAGACGAGCGCCACGTAGATGCAGAGCTCGACGCTCGTCGTGATCGCCGCGACGGTTTTCTCGCGCACCCACGGCGACAGGAACGACGCGATGAGGACGATCACTGGCAGCGCGAGGATGTACGCGGAGAAGAGTCCGGCAATCTGCAATACAGCATTAGCAAGCAAGAAACAGTTAGCCGCACACACAAAGAGAGCTTGCTGCAAATGATCACACTCGAACATCCTTACCTGGAGGAAGAAGAGTCGCTTGCCGGACGCCTCTTCGTACGCGCGTGTGTCCAGAATGGTGTTAATGAACCAGACGAGTACGCCCAGCAGCATGACGCAGATACCGATCCCCGGCCACGAGTCGTAGATGTAGAGCGTTGACGCCGGGTCGAGCCACACGAGGTACCACATAGCCATGGACAGGTAGAGCCCGAGGATGGCAGCCATGAGACACGAGAGCTTCTCCTGGCCCTCGAGCGCCACGCTGTTGATCGTCCAACCTTTTGCGACGAGCATCGCCAGCAGGATTGTGCCGACGCGCACAAAGACCTGGATGATCTTGGCCGAGTACTCGAAGAGCGGCACGCCAACGCCCGTGAACTGGTACACGTAGAAGTGGACGAAGAGCAGGGCGTTCGAGACGCTGAAGAAGAACACGACCATCGTGAGCAGCTTCATGATCGGGTGGAACGACTCGGACTGCCGCATGCCGCGCGCCGCGGCCGTCTGCACAAGCGCCGCCGCGGCCGAGAGCACCGCCATGAGCCCATAGATGATCGTCATCCCCTGTTGCTGCACCGGGAGCTCGCTGCCGTCCGCCTGCGTCATGTGGATGTTGTACCACGACGAGAAGTAGTACTTCTTGAAGTTCGATTCGGTGATCTGCGTGAACGACGGCTCGTAATCGTCCCCGCCCGACACGCACCGCGCGAGCGCCACATACCTGCACATCACATATAAATTAGCGTCAGCGTTGCTTAAATGCACAAAATGCGGCAGTAGGTTCATGTTTTGCTGGCGTTACGCTTACCAGAAGCGCGGACGCAGGTGCTCGTGGATGTCAAAGCTGAACGTGAACGGCAGCGACAGGTCCGTGGTGGCCGTGACGTTGTACACACCTTTGGTGTGCTCGGGCGAGATCTTGCAGTTGCAGTCGCAGTCGTCGTTTTCCATGATGTACTCCCAGAAGAGCTGCTCGTCGTCATAGATCGCGAGCTGCAGGCCCTGCACGTCGGTCTGGATCTCGCCCGTGATGCGCTATATAAGGTACATGTAGCAGATCAGCGCCAACAGTTACAGGAGCAACACCAATAGCGGAGCATAGTCGAGCAGCCGCATACCCCTGCGAGCTCGTCGAGCGTGGGCTTCCACGTGAAGCAGAACTTGCCGATGTACTCGAACTGGCGGGCGACCGTGAAGCCCGAGTAGACGCTCGCGCGCACGCACGCCGGCCCCAGCACGAGGGTTGCGAGCAGCACGAGCAGCAGCGATTGGCGTGCGGGGAATCTGCGGTCAGAGCGCATGGTGCGGTGCTTGCGGCCTTGCTTGCTTTGGTTGATGCGCGCTGTGGGCGACGAGCTTCTCGTGGATTTCTGGTGCAACACCATGCGGCCCTTTGGATCTTGCCTTTCCAAGAGCCGCAGAAAGAGAATCTTTAAAAGCGCTTTTATATTGAATTTAGTATCCTGTAGGCGTCAGAGATAATGCAGTGTAAGCTTGCTGGAGAAGAGCTTGAATGCGATGGTTCTCTATTTTGCAAGGTCTCCTGTCCATTTTCATAAAGCGAGGAACTGGTCTTCATAAATGAGGCTGCACATACTGCTGTGCTTCAATAAAGTACGAGCACGCGGCGGACCTTTGCTTGGTCAGCACCCTCGACGACCTGGCGACAAAGCCCAGCAAACAGGACGCCAAATTACTGCACGGCGACGGACTTTCGTCTTTGCGAGAATAAATGATGCACAGTGCAAACAAAACATGTCGCCGCGCTGCTGCTGTGTGTGTCTTTGAAAGCATTGAAGCAAGTTCGCACGCCTTGCGCCACTCCGAACACACGAGCGACGAGAGGAGGGATGCGGCAAGAGGAAAGGGCGGAAGAACACACCACTGCGCATGAGCTTCGCGCACTCTTTGTCGTGGTCAGGCGCATTGGCTCTCATCGTTGTTGTCCGAGAGCACTCCTGGCAAAAGTGCAGTTGTGGAGGGGAACCTCCTTGCACGCAAGTCAGAAGGCGCGAGTCAAATGGGTTCAATTTTACCGAACGAAAGCTGTTTTGACTTGAATTCAGTAGGTGGTCATTACGGTCCCATTCGCACAGTTCGAATTCGAGCCAAAACGAGAGAGAGAGGCAGGAGAAAACTGGCTCCATACGGTACATTTTGATGCCAAAAGAGAGAATGCTACGTCGAAGGGATGCAGTCCGGGCGCAACAGCGCTCGCACCGATTCCAAATGCCTCACCAAGCTTCCTGAACACTTTTGACGGCAGCAGCACCATGTTCGTGCGTGGGCGCTTTAATCGGATCGCGCATGCACTTATGGCACTGAGCTACGTAGCGGAGCAGAAAGCTCTAATCTCTCTCCTTCAGACTCCCGCACCTCGTAACGAGCGATCTTCTCCGACAGCGTTTGCTCTGCTGTGCAGCAGTATGCGGACCAGTATGCGGACCAGTATGCGGACCGGAGAATCTCCCATCATATGCACTCACAAATACATGCTCGCAGACTAACGCCCTATCCTGTCGTTGCTCCGCCAGAAAGCCAGTCGTTCTGAGCGCATCGGGTGGGGGAGAAAAAGGTGCCGAAACGGCCTGCCGCACTGAAGTAAAAGAGGGCCTTGAAGGAAAGCGCGCGGCGAAGGAAAGGGAAAGCGATATCGCGCAAAAGGAAAGCCAAGAAGAAGTCGAAGAAGCACGAGCGAGCGAGTCCCTCCATCGCTGCGAGTGTGTGCCTCTCTCTCTCTCTCTCTCTGCGTGCATTTCCCCCCTCTCGGCTGTGTGGGTGCGTGTGGTCACTTGATTCGACCAACGGACGGACGCGCGCGCGCGCTCTTTTCCTCCCTCCCTTCACGCGGCCCGATCGACGAACGTGTCCCCTCATATCGGTGTGTCTGTGCGAGTACTACATCGATCGAGACGAGTATCGTAAACGGCCCTCGCTTCATCGCGAACACGACGACAGCAGCGACACAGGAGCGCTTTCAGTAGGATGCTGCGCGCGGAAGAGCTGCAGGACTGGATCTGCCAGGTCACGGAGCAGGTGAACGATGGTGAGCACCTGTCGGTGATGCTGCAGGACGGCCAGATGCTGTGCATGCTCGCGAACGCGATCGATCCGACCGCGAGCATCAAGGTGAACAAGCTCAACACGGTCTTCCACTCGAAGGCCAACATCCGCCTCTTCATCGAGTGGTGCAAGGCGAAGGGCCTGCGCGACGCCGACATTTTCCAGCCGGATGATCTGATCGACGGCAACGACTTTGTCGCAGTTCTGACGACGCTCTCGATGCTCTACGACAAGTTCGGTGGCGTGACGTATGGCGAGGCGTACGACTCGGATGGCGGCGCGGGGAACCCACTATCGGATTCCGAGAGCCAAACGTCTTCAGGGAGCTCCCACGGCCAAGCGTCACCCAAGAAGAAGAACAACAGCAACAAGCTCACGGCGTTCATGAAGGGCGGGTTCTTCACAAAGAAGAAGAAGCAGACGAACAGCCCACCGTCCGACGAAGGCACGCCGCCCATGTCTCCTGCGACGCCGCCTCCAATGTCTCCACAGTTCGGCGCGACTGCGACGCCGCCCATGTCGCCGCAGCAGGGTGGACCGTCGCCGAAGAGCTTCTCGCCTCCACCGTCGCCGCCTCGCCAGCAGAGTCGAACGTTCAGTGGTGGCGCAAACAACTCGCGTTTGAATGCCTTCCTCACTCAAGTCCCGCCATCCCGCGAAGCGCCCCTCGAGCACGTGTCCAAGCCAGCAGGGCCGCCGAAGCGAACGCCGTCGCGCAAGGAGCTCAAGCTTCCCCCGAGCCCCGTGACCCCTCCGAGAGAGTTGAAGAAGACCGTGCAGGAAATGTCACAGGCTGGAGGCGCTGCGAACGACGCGCGTACAAAGTTTGCTGCGTTCATGAAGACAAATCCGCCAGCAGTTGTTGCTGCACCTCCAAGCTCCGGCCCAGGTCCTGCGAAGAACCTGTCGGCGTTCATGAAGGCGGTTCCTCCGACGGCAGCCACAGTCAACGGCAACGCGGCGGTCTCCCCAGCTCCGACGTCGGCGCCAGATTTGCGCCGGAAGAGCTCGAGCGATGAGTTTGCGAAACGCAAAGCTGTCTTCTCTCCGAAAGGAGCGAAGCCAGCACCATTCTCCGGTTCCAAGTCCCCCGTTCGCCAGCAGACGCGCACCATTTCCAATGAAGGCAGTAAGCTGAAGGACTTCATGTCGAAGCAGCCTCCTTCTGCCGGCGTTGTGAAGGCTCGGTCCGACTCGCAGCAAAACAAACTCGCGGCGTTCCTGGCAACGACCACCGTTGCTCCAAGTATCTCGAATCCCCCAGAGTCGAGAAAGAAGGCGCCTTCGTTTGGAGGATTCGATCCCCACGCCGGAAAGCAGCAGCCGGCCCGCAAACCTTCGATTGTCAAGCAACCCGCTGTGGCCGCCACCCCCGCTCCGGCGATTTCCATCCGACCGTCGAGATTTCCATTTACTCCACGGAAGCTTGTGCCACGATCAACGGGAAGAGGCAACTACATTCGCAAACGCCGAACGTACTTTGTTGCGCGCGGCCGCACGCGGGGTAAGTTCAGTCTTGAAGACAAGCGAAAGAAGTTTATGGACGAGCAGCTGCAGCTGAAAGAAGAGCAGCGCCGACAACAGGCTGCCGGTGCTGCTGGAGCCAAGCAGAACTTGATTGTTCCAGGCGTCCAGTGCTACGTTCCGGACCGAGAAGAGGTGTGGCTGCTGTCCGAGATCGTGGAGTACAACACGCGCACGAAGGAGGTGACCATTCAAGCGACTCTTGATTCTGGCGAGTCTGAGAAGAGAGTGGTGGACCTGAAGGACCCAGAAACGATTCGAGCTGTTGCTGGACCGAGCGCCACGGAAATCGAGTCGCTGCCAGTTGCGATTCTGCAGGACAATCCGAGCGGCGTTGAAGACATGCGTCTGCTGCGATACCTGAACGAGCCGTCGATCTTGTTCAACCTGAAGCAGCGTTTCGAAGCCTCGAAGCCATGTACGTACTTGTTTGGTTGCATGCAATGATGCGTTTCGATCTATACCTTGTTTGCTGACATTGCTTCTGTTTTCTCCAGACACCTACACCAACGAGATTGTGATTGCGGTGAACCCGTACAAGTGGATCGACAACATCTACGGCGACGGATTGCACGAGCAGTACCTGAAGAAGCCTCGTGACTCGTTGCCTCCACACGTGTACTCCACGTCGACTGCTGCTTACAAGCACCTGACGTCAAGTCAGACGAACCAGAGTATTCTGGTTAGCGGCGAGTCTGGTGCTGGTAAAACGGAGACGACGAAGATTGTGATGAACCATCTGGCGACTGTTGCGGGTGGCCGGAAAGACAAGACGATTGCGAAGGTGATTGACGTGAACCCGCTGCTTGAGTCCTTCGGTAACGCCAAGACTACCCGCAACGACAACAGTTCCCGTTTCGGCAAGTTCACACAGCTCCAGTTCAACGATCGTGGAAAGCTGATCGGTGCCAAGTGCGAGACGTACCTGCTGGAGAAGTCTCGCGTTGTCTCCATCGCTGAAGGCGAGCGCAACTACCACATCTTCTACCAGATGCTTTCGGGATTGACAAAGAGCGAGCTCCAGAAGTTCGAACTTGACCCATCCTTCACCTACCAGTACACGGGTGCGCTGAAAGACATGTCTATCGATGGCATGGATGACAGCAAGTGGCTCGCTGGTACGCGCAACTCTCTGTCGTTGATCGGATTGAGCTCCTCGGACCAGACGCTGCTGTTCCAGATCCTTGCTGGCATTCTCCACTTGGGCGAGATCGAGTTCGAGCCGAGTGGCGAGAGCGGTTCGCGAATCTCCAGCACCCAAGCGCTGTCGAAGGTTGCCAAGAACTTCGCGTTGCCCACGAGCAGCATCGACCAAGCCCTCTGCAATCGCACTGTGATTACTCGCAATGACGCGGTGACTGTCCCGATGGATCCCGTCGAGGCTGTTGAGAACCGAGATGCTCTCGCGAAAACGATCTACTCCAAGATGTTCGACTGGATGGTGCAGAAAATCAACTGCGCGATCAGCTCGGACGAGAGCCAGATCCAGGGACAGATCGGTGTGCTGGATATTTTCGGTTTCGAAGACTTTGCGCAGAACGGCTTCGAGCAATTCTGCATCAACTACGCGAACGAGAAGCTTCAGCAGAAGTTCACGACTGATGTGTTCAAGACCGTTGAAGACGAGTACATCCGCGAAGGACTCCAGTGGGATCACATCCAGTACCAAGACAACAAGGACATTGTCGAAGTCATCGATGGCAAGCTGGGAATCATTGCGCTGATGAACGACCACTTGCGCCAGGCACGTGGCACGGAAGAGGCGCTGGTGAACAAGATTAAGACCAACCACCACAAGAAGGGTGCGGATGTGAACCCTCACATTGACTTCCCGAAGGTGAAGCGCACGCAGTTCATCATCAACCACTACGCTGGTTCGGTGACCTACGAGACTGTCGGTTTCATGGAGAAGCACCGTGACTCACTGCAGAAGGATCTTCTGGATTTGATTCAGTCGAGTGACATCAACCTTCTCGTGGAGCTTTTCGACGACAGCGAGAGCGGGACCGACAGCAACGGCGCTCGCAGCAAGGCCGGCATGAAGAGCTTGGGCTCTCAGTTCAAGGTGTCTCTGACGCAGCTGATGGAGAACATCTCCACCACGAACACGCACTACATCCGATGCATCAAGCCGAACTCGAACAAGAGTCCGACGGAGTTCAACAAGCGCATGGTTGTCGAGCAGCTGCGTTCGGCTGGTGTGATTGAAGCGATTCGAATCACCCGTTCCGGATACCCGAGTCGTCTCACTCCGGACGAGCTGGCAACCAGATACGCGATCATGTTCCCGCCTTCGATGCACAGCCCAGAGGTTCGACGGACGTGCACAATTTTTATGAACTCGATCGGCCGCAAGTCGCCTCTGGAATACCAAATGGGGAAGACGCTGATCTACTTCAAGAACGGCGTGATGGAGGAGCTTGAGGCCATGAAGTCGGACTTCATGTACTACGAGGCAACGTGCATCCAGAAGATCGTGCTCGGTTTCATCGAGCGTCGTCGTCTGCACCGCAAGATCACCGCTGCAATCAAGATCCAGTCTGTGATGCGAATGGCTCTCGAGCGAAAGGAGTTCCGATTCCAGCGCCGCGCTATCGTGAGCATTCAGCGTGGTTGGAAGAAGTACATCAACGCCGATTCGCCCGTTCACTACGTGGTGTCCTCGGAAGATGAGAGTGACAGTGACGGCGGTGGCGAATGGGTTGACGAGATCGACGACTCGGACAACGATCGAAGCTTCAACGACCCTGCCTCTTCGATGCACAGCGATGGCAAGTCTCCTCTGGAGCGCTTCAAGTCTATGCAGAGCAACATGGGCAACAGTGACGACTACGAGCGACGAGACAGTCTGAAGCGGATGGAGAGTCTGTCGATGAAGGCGAAGAACTTTATGAAAGGACGCGGCAGCGGCAGCACTGCCAGCTCGAGCGGCATCGCGCTGGAGGATGAGAACTCGATGCTCAAGATCGAGAACCGCAACCTGCGGTACGACTTGGAGCTGATGCGTGAGCAGTGCATTGAGCTGCAAGCCATCATCCTGGAGATCAACAAGAGTCGCAAGAGGTAAACCCCGCCGCCACCGCACACATATGCATGTGAACAAATGAGTAGTACTAATAATGTAGGAAGTCGAAGAAGATGTCGAAGAAGAGAAAAGACTGACGAAGAGGAAGAAGAAGAAGAGAGAGAGAGAGGAAGAGCTGTCGGTGGCGTATGCTTTGTTTTTGTATCGCCTTTTTAACGAAAGCAGCAAGTTGTGCACCAGATTTAACCCCCGTGTTCAGTTTTGAAGTCAGAAAAAAACTGCTCTGGAGCGCGTGAAGCTATATCTTGGCGCTCATCATTGCGTGCGCCTGAACTCGTCCAAGTCCATGCTCTCGCTGCTTTCTCTCATTTCCTTCGGCCGCGTTTTCACCGATGACCAAATTGACACTTTTGGTGTGGCGTGACGTGGTAGCTCTGTGCGCTTAAGTTCACAACAACGACAGCCCGCTTTTCCCCCCTTTGGTCGTTTCCCACCGAGCAACCCTTCACTCGATCTTCGTTCAAGGTGTGGGCTCAGAGGGACCTCGCTTCAGAAGAAGGCAAGCGATCGAACTGTAACAAACAGCACAGGTGGACACCGCCTGGTATGCCACTGCCAGTTTCTCGCTGCTGCCTAGATCTCACCCGCGCTCACTCGCTGCTGTTCCCACGATGCAGACTCGGCCTCAACCCGGCCACCCAGGTGTCCAAGTGGCGCCGGGGCGCATCAAGAAGAAGTGGGAGCGCAACGACAGCTTCCTGCCAGTCACGCTGGCGCTGCTCCTGCACACGCTCGCATGCCTCTTCTACTTTGGCGTGGCGAAGCTCCACCTGGTCATCACACACACACCTATTGCCTCGGCGACCCTCTGGTTCGTCGGAGGCAACTTGCAGCACTACTTCCCCCTCGTGATCACCGCCAGTGTGCTGCTCACGATCGTCCATGGACTCGCGGTCTGCTTCTCCTGCTGGTGGCGTCTTGGCTTCCCATCGCCACTGCCACAAAGGAGATCAAGCAAAATACTGGCTCAGGATGATGGGAACGAGCGTTCTACAAGACGACCCCGGTGTCTCAGCTTGACGAGAGCTTACACACTTACTCGGCGAATGCAGGGAGCTTTTGTGCGATGGGATCACGAACTCGAAAAGCTCACGGGCGCGGATGTCTACGAGCTCACAGTCATGGTGGAGATCGGACTACAGACGTTCCAGGCGTTCAAGCTCAGCCGCTTTGTCGCTACGCGCTGGATCAACCGCCTCATTGTGTTCGTCATCGTGGCGAATTGCTGGCTCATGCCGATCGTGCGCGCGATCTTCCGCAAGAAGACCCCGTCGTTCGTGAAGGTTGTGCATCTGGCGCTCGACGCCGTGCTGAAGCTCGTCTACGGCATGTTCATCCCGCTCGCGATCTTCTATCCGTATTACCGAGACATCAATCATATCCTCTACGACCAGTCGCACGTCGAATACTACTCGGAGTTGTGGTTCATCAGCGCAATCGCCGAGAACCGCCAGATCTACGTCTCGTCGTGGCTCGACTTCTTCTCCAAGATAGCTCCGGGCTTCAGCCTTTTCCTCCGTCTTTGCGAGCTCCAAGTGCGGGAGCGAGAGCACAAGGAAGCGAGCAAAACGGCGAACTCTCAAGACAACTCGCGGGTTCTCTCCTCCGGCACTTTCGTCACGGAGGCTTCCCGGAAGACGCTCGTGAAGAAGCGCGTGAAGAAGCGCGTGGTGAGTGGAGTCATGGTCTGCTGGGGACTTGCAATGCTGATGTTTCACATCGCAGCCTATGCGGTCGAGTCGACTGGGAAGGAGGCAGGCTGTCTGCTGGAGATGCGACCGCTCGGATCAGCCCAGTACGCCTGCGCTGTGATGGAAATGAGCTGCACGCAAAGACAGATCGTCGGCACCAAGAGCGAGCTCGACGATGCGCTCAGCCGCATCAACCCGCTTAGCATCCAGGCGCTCATCTTCTCGCACTGCCAAGCGCTGGCGATGCCCGCTCGACTGAAGACGTTCCGCAACCTGATCGAGATCAAGATCCACAACAGTTCGATCGCCGAGTGGGGCGACGACGCGGCGCTCACAGCGCAAAACCACCCGACGATCCACTTGGTCTACATGACGCTGACGAACATGAGCCGCATCCCCGACGGGCTGCTCTCGCCGACCTTTCCTCCGTCGCTCTACGACATTGAGCTCTGCGGGACAAACCTGACCGCTGATGGTCTCCCGCTGGACCTCGTCGAGAAGTGGCCATCGATGGTCTATTTCTCTGTGGAGCTCAGTCCAGGCATCACCGTATTCCCCGCCGCGCTGCATTCTGCGAGCAGCACTTTCCCGTGGATCTCGCTCTCTTCGAACTCCATCACGAGTCTCCCCGACGACTTGTTCGTGACCCACAGCTTCGCAGCAATGTATTTATCAGGCAACCCGCTCACAAGCCTACCAGAGGAAGCTGGCACCGCGTCAGTGATGTACATTCTAGCCGTTGCTTTCACCGAAATCCTAGACGTGTCCGAGTCGTGGAAGGCGGACAAGAACGCCCAAGCGGCCGCCACAAGCGGCTTCTACCTGGCAGCAGCTTCAACACCGCTGTGTGACAAACTCCAGGAAGAAGCACGATCGACGAACGTCGGTGTGGGGTCTGCAGGAGGAGCTCTTTCACCAATTGGCTCGAGCAGCGAAGCGAAAGTGGCGTGGCTGCCGGTTGATTGCGATCAAGACCCGAACAACGTCCTTTTCTACTACCCGCTCAAGTACGAGATGCAGTGGCGCGAGGTGAACCGCGCTTAAGCAGGAATTGCCGAGACAACGAGCACGACATCACACTCATGGAGTGTACGTGGCAACGGCGATGTGCGGACAAGTCTTCAACGTGAACGGGCTCACAGTCAAACTGAAAATCCAAAGGTGCAAATTTATCTTCTTCCCTTCTCATACATCATCAATTCACACACCCACAGCTCGGATGGAGCTCTTCACTCATGTCACCCATGTAAACCCCTTCACTACTTAGCCACAGATGAATGCGATAGAGCTCCCACTGCTGCAAAGCCTTGCATCGCTCAGTTACCTGCGTGCGTCTGGTACCACTCGACGACCTTCGGGTGCGCGTGCACGAGCTCGCGGATCTTCAGCAGGTTGTGGAACGGGTCCACGATGTTCGCGGGCACGCCCGGCATGGTGCCGCTCTTCACGTTGTCCACCAGCGAGGCGAT